>PVJL010007175.1:0-81657 GCA_004026885.1 Lyroderma lyra
GCTGGATGAAGTGTCCTGTAAATGTCAATGATGTCCAATTGCTGTAATGTGTCATTTAGAGCTGTTATTTCCTTATTTATTTTCTGTTTGGATGATCTGTCTATGGCTGTTAGCGGGGTGTTTAAGTCCCCCACTATGATTGTGTATTCATCAGTTTCTCCTTTCAAGTCTGTTAGTAGTTTCTTTGTATATTTTGGTGAATCCTTGTTGGGAGCATATATGTTGAATAGTGTCAAGTATTCTTGTTGTTGCATTGTGCCTTTTATCATTATGTAATGACCATCTTTGTCTTTTACTATCTTTTTTAACTTGAAGTTTATTTCATCAGATATCAGGATGGCCACTCCTGCTTTTCTCTGGTTACCATTTGCTTGGAGTATTGTATCCCATGCTTTCACTCTGAGTCTGTGTTTGTCCTTACAGCTGAGGTGTGTTTCTTGGAGACAGCATATGGATGCATTCTGTTTTTTAATCCAGTCTGCTACTCTGTGTCTTTTTATTGGTGAGTTCAGTTCATTAACATTTAGAGTGATGATCGATATGTGAGGATTTCCTGTGGCCATTACTTATTTCTTTGTTTTTGTTTGTTTGTTTATTTTTGTTTCTTTTGTTGCCCCAACTTTGTTCCATTTGTCCTGATGTTTTCTTTCAGGCTGAAGAGCCTCCTTCAGTATTTCTTGGAGTGCTGGCCTCATGCTGGTAAATTCCCTCAGCTTCTGTTTGTCTGAGAAGGTCTTTATTCCACCTTCATATCTGAAAGATAATTTTGCTGGATAATTTATTCTTGGCTGTAAGTTTCTCTCTTTTAAATTTTTGAATATTAGGTTCCACTGTTTCCTGGCTTGTAGAGTTTCTGCTGAGAAATCTGATGCCAGCCTGATGTGTTTTCCTCTAAAGTTTATAGTTCTTTTTTCCCTGGCTGCCTTGAGAATTGTCTCTTTGTCTTTAGTTTGGACATCTTTAATACCATGTGTCTTGGAGAAGATCTGTTGGGGTCCAGGAATCTGGGGGACCTGTTTTTTCTTGAACTTGGGGTTCCAGATTTTCCATAGGTTTGGAAAGTTGTCATCTATGATTTGTTTGAGTATGCTCTCTGTAGATTGCTCTGCCCCTTCTTCTATTCCTATTATCCTGATGGTGTTTTGTCTCATGGAGTCAGATATTTCTTGCAGAGTTTATTCAATCCTTTTGGTTCTATATTCCGTCTCTTACTCTTTCTGTGCTGTTTCCATGTTCTGGTCTTCAATATCACTAATTCTTTCCTCCATCTGGTTGATCCTGTTTCCTATGGCAGTTATTTCATTTCTCACTTCTTTTATGGTATTATTTATTTCTCGTATTTCCATCTCAATCTTTCTTATGTTTAGAATTTCTTTCGTAAATTGTTCTTTTTGTTCACAGAGTTCCTTTTTTATGTCGTTTATATCCTTTTTTATGTTATTTATCTCAGCTATGGTGTTCTGCCAATAGGTTTTCATTTCTCTCACAGCCTTTAGAATGGCTGCTTTAAATTCTCTGTCACTTAAATTCGACCCTTCCAGATGTAACAATCTGTCTTCTGGGTAAATTTCATGTTCTTTCTGAGGAGTTTTAGTTTTTAAGGAATTCATCCTGTCTGCTGGAATCTTCCTCTTTGACATGAGGGCTTTATGTTCAGTGCCCAGATTATTGCTTTTGTGGTGTCTTGCTGTAGGGCAGACACTAGGTGGCGCTGGGGGTCAAGTTTTGGGGGAGAGGGGGCTATTTGTTTCTTGTTTTTGATCTCCTACTGCGTTTGGTGGCTATGCGCATATATCCTGAGGAGAGGCCAACAAAAGGCTTTTGGTGGCTCTGCCTTCTGCCCTTTGCTGGGGAAGCTGTTTTTGCTAGCTAGGGTGAATGCTAGCAAATTGAATCAGTCTTTCTTCCCAGCCCTGATTCAGTACCTGGCTGTCTAAAGGCTCACACTGCTTTCAGAACTCTTGGGTGCACGAGGAAGTGCCCGCTCCATAAGTCCAAAGCTGTGGGCCTAGCCTGAGACAGCAGGGTCGCCTTTGCAGCAGGCTGGGAACAGGAACTGCAGCCCTGTGTAGGTCTCCAGGGGGCTTAGAGCTGGGGTGTTATCTTTGCAGTTCAGAGTCCTCGCTCAGCCCTTGTAGCACTCAAAAGTTCCAGAGGCTGGCTCCCAAACTCCTTCCGTCCCCAGCTCCCCAGTCTCTCTCCCCTCCCCCAAACTGCACAACTCCGAATAGCCAGCAGAGATCACGTCCGGATCCTGCGTGGTCCGTCTCTGCTCCCTTCCCTCTCCCTAACTCGCCCCCTTCTCGCCAGCCTTCCGGTGTTTACTTGCGATTTGTGGATTTCTCAACAGCCGGTTTGTCACTCAGGGTCCTCTTTCTTGGCTCCTGGATGGCCGTTCAATTGTGTTTTCTGGGAGAGGCTTTAGGAACCTCCTCTCCAGTCACCATCTTGTCTTCTCTTCTCCATTATCTCATTTTAATTGATAAGAATACAATACTTAGAACAATTAACTTTGCCCAAAAAGACACAGAGAGGAGAGGGCAAGATGATGACTGGGGAGGAGGTTCCTAAAGCCTCTCCCAGAAAACACAATTGAACAGCCATTTAGGAGCCAAGAAAGAGGACCCTGAGTGACACAGTGACAGCTGAGAAATCCACACATCGCAAGAAAACACCTGAAGGTTGGAGAGAAGGGGGTGAGCAGGACAGAGGGGATGGTACAGAGACTGATCACGACAGGACCCCATCTCTGCTGACTAAAGAAACTAGGAACTGGAAAGGAATTGGGGAGTAGCACAGTGTACTGGAGGGAGGAGGCCAAGAGGCAACAAGAGTGAAAGCTGGAGTGGGAGAACAGTGGGAAAACATGGGGGAGATGGGCCTTAGAGCAGCATGTTGGGGACAGAGCTTGTGGGCTAGCCACTGAAGCTCTTGAGTAGCATCAGTGCTGAGTGAGGACTCTAAACAGCTGGAAGCTGAGGTGGGGCCCCAAAGATAACACCTCAGCTCCCAGCAACCTTGCAGTTCGCAGCATGAGTGTGCAATGCTCCTCCACAGGTTGTGGTTCCCAGCCTACAGTGGAGCTGGCCCATGACATCAGGCCCACAGCTTTGGACTCATGGATCATGCGCACCAAGTGCCCTCACATGGTACTCGCTTACAGACTCAGCCCCTGAGTGGCTGCTGTGGATACAGGTCGCTGAAGCATGCCTGGGAAAAAAGAGATGGATTTGATAGTGTTCATCCCAGCCAATTAGGGCGGCCTCAGCCTTCATCCCATCAGACTACCCTGTCTCCTCCAGCTTCCCCAGAAAAGTGCAGCAGATGAATCTGACCCAGCGTACATTTTGTTGGCCTCTCCCCTCTCCTACAACCTCCCCAAGGAACTGCAGAAATCAGAGGGATTGCAAATGGATGTGCCGTACCTCCAATCCTGCTTGGAAACCAGAGATGAGGCTTAAACACCTCCTCTCTCACACAAATTTTGACCCCAATACCACCTAGTGTCTGCTCTTCAGCAAGACACCACAAAAATATTAATCAGAAAAGGAATAAGCTCCTGGGCTCTGATAAATACAAAGCCCCCATGCCAAAGAAGTACACAGTAGACAATATGAGTACCTTAGAATCTGAAGCTGCTCAGAAAGAACATGAAAAACCTCCAGAAAAAGATCTCATAGACCAATAAATTTCTGAACTAAGTGGCAGATGTTATAAAGTAGCCATTCTAAAGGCTTGAAGAGAAATGAAAACATACTGGCAAAAATACCATAGCTGAGATGAATGACGTAAGAAAGGAAATCGGTGAACAAAGAAAAACAATTTAACAAAGAAATTAAAAACATAAGGAAGAACAAGATGAAAATTCAAGAGATAAATAATACAGTAAAAGAAGTGAGTAATGAAATAACTGTCATAGGAAACAGGGCCAACCAGATGGAGGAAAGAATTAGTGATATTCAAGATCAGAACATGAAAACATCTCAAAAAGAGGAAGATAGAGAATATAGAACCAAAAGGATTGAAAGAACTCTGCAGAAACTATCTGTCTCCATGAGACAAAACAACATCAGGATAATAGGATTAGAAGAAAGAGTAGAGCACGCTACAGAGAACATACTTAAACAAATAGTATACAAAAATTTTCCAAACCTATATAAAGATCTGAAACCCCAAATTCAAGAAGAAAAATGGGTCCCCTAGATACCAGGACCCTAGCAGATCTCCAAGATACATGGTACTAAAAATGTCAAAAACTAAAGACAAATAGGCAATTCTCAAAGCAGCCAGGGAAAAAAGAACAATAATTTTTAGAGGAAAACCCATCAGGCTCGCATCAGACTTCTCAGCAGAAACTCTGCAAGCCAAGACAGAGTGGAATCAAATATTCAAAATACTAAAGGAAAGAAACTTCCATCCAAGAATAAATTTTCCAGCAAAATTATACTTTAGATATGAAGGATGAATAAAAACCTTCTCAGACACAGAGAAGCTGAGGGAATTCACCAGTATGAAAAGTGTACTTCAAGAAATACTGAAGGAGGCTCTTCGACCTTAAACAAAACATCAGGAAAAATGGAATAGAGTTGGAGCAAGAAGAGACAAACAAACAAACAAAAACAACAACAACAAAAAAAACAACAACAAAAAAGAAACGGCCAAAGGATATCCTCACATATGGGTCATCACTCTAAATGTAATTGGACTGAACTCACCAATAAAAAGACACAGAGTAGCAGACAGGATTTAAAAACAAAACTCATCCATATCTTGTCTCCAAGAGACACACCTCAGCCATAAGGACAAACACACACTCAGAGTTAAAGGATGAGAAACAATACTCTGAGAAAATGGTAAAAAGAGAAAAGCAGGAGTTCCAATACTGATATCTGATTAAATGAACTTCAGGTTAAAAAAGACAGCAAGAGACAAAGATGGACATTACATAATGATAAAACAATAAAACAAAAAGAAAATTGAACACTAATTAATATATATGCTCCCAACCAGGAAGTACCAAAATGTACAAAGCAACTACTAACAGACCTGAAAGGAGAAACTGACAAAAGCACAATCATTGTAGGAGACTTAAACACCCCTTTAACAGCCATGGACAGATCAGCCAAACAGAAAATAAATAAAGAAATATCAGCTCCAAATGACACATTATAGCAATTGGACATAATTGACATTTGCAGGACACTTCATCCAGCAAAAAGAGACTAAATCTTCTTTTCCAGTGCACATGGAACATTCCCAAGGATAGATCATATGCTGGGACATAAAAGTAGCCTCAGCAAATTCAAGAAGATTGAAATCATACCAAGTGTATTCTCAGACCACAAAGCTTTGAAATTGGAGAGCAACTGTAAAAGTAGGAAAAACCACATATGCATAGAGATAAAATAACATCTTACTTAAGAAATGACTGGGAAAAAGAACAAATAAAAGAAAAGATTAAAAATATATAGAAACAAATGACAATGAAAATACAACATATAAAGTTATGGGGACACAGCAAAAACAGTAATAAGAGGGAAATTTATATCATTATAAGCCTATCTAAGAAACAAAAAAAATCACAAGTAAACACCTTAGCATCCCATCTTAAAGAACTAGAAAAAGAAGAGCAGACAAAACCCAAAGTCAGCAGAAGGAAAGAAATAATAAAAATTAAAGCAAAGCTAAACCAATTAGAGAACAGAAGGACAATAGAAATAATTAATACTGCAAAGAGCTGCTTCTTTGAGAAGGTCAACAAAATTGACAAACCTTTGGGTAGCCTAATCAAAGGATGAAAGGGAAGGACACAAATATATGAAATTAGAAATGAAAGGGGAGAAATTACCACTGATACAACATAAATACTAAGGACTATAAGAAAATATTATGAAGGTCTTTATGCCACTAAATTTAACAACCTACAAGAAACGGACAAGGTTCTAGAATCTTATACCCTAGCTATAATGAACCAAGAACTGGATAATCTAAATGGACCAATCAATTACAAAGAAATTGAAATGACTATCCATAGAATCCCTAGAAGCAAAAGATCCAGACCAGATGGTTTCATCGAGTTCTACTAAGCATTGAAAGAATTTACATCTATCCTCCTTAGACTCTTCAAAAACTTGAGCAGGAAGTAATACTTCCTAACTCATTCTATAAAGCCAATATGATCCTAATACCATAGCCTGGTAAAGACAACACAAAAAAGGAAAACCATACACCAATATCTCTGATTGAACACAGACACAAAAAACCTAAACAAAATATTAGCAAAAAGAATACAACAATGCATCAAAAAGATTATACATTATGATCAAGTGGGATTCATCCCAGGAGCACAAGAATGGTTCAATATACAATAATCAATCAATGTGATACACCACATAAACAAAATAATAGATAAAGACCATATGGTCATGTCAATTGATACAGAAAAAGCATTTAACAAAATACAACATCTATGTATGATCAAAACACTGAATAAAGTAGGAATAGAAGGAAGGTATCTCAACATAATAAAGGCCATATATGACAAACCAGAAGCTAAAATCCATAAGCTAATGAATGAGGAACAGCTGAAGCTTATTCCCCTAAAATCAGAATCAAGACAGGGATGCTTCCTGTCACCACTGATATTCAATATAGTAATGGAAGTTCTAGCCACAGCAATCACGCAAGAGAAAGGAATAAAAGTTATTCCTGGGAAAGAAGAGGTTAAATTGTCAGTATTTGTAGATGACATGATCCTTTATATAGAAAAGTCAAAAGATTCCACCAGGAAACTGTTAGAAGCAATAAATGAATACAGTAAAGTCACAGGATACAAAATCAATGTACAAAAATCAACAGCATTCTTATATACAAACAGCAAATCCTCAGAAAAAGAAGTGAGGGAGTCAACTCCTTTTGCTATCACAACAAAAGTAACGAAATACCTGAGAATTAACTTATACATGAAAAACTATAAGGCACTTTTGAAAGAAATTGAAGCAGACACAAAGAAATGGAAAAATATTCCCTGTTCAAGGATAGAAAGACTTAACATTATTAAAATGGACATGTTGCCTAAAGCAATCTACAGATTTAATGCAATGCATATCAAAATTCCACAATCATACTTTCTTGAAATAGATAAAAGAATTATTAGATTTATATGTCACCATAAAAGACCTCAAATTGCCATAACAATCCTACATAAAAAGAATAAGGCTGGTGGGATTATACTACCTGACTTCAATTTATATTGCAAAGCATCAATAGTCAAAACAGCTTGGTTTTGGCAGAAAAACAGAAACATAGACCAATGTAACAGAACTGAAAACCCAGAAATAAGTCCACAAATCTATGGAAAAAATTTTTGATGAAGGAGCAAAAAATATTCAATGGGGAAAAGACAGCACCTTCAGTAGATGGTGCTGGAAAAGCTGGGAAAACACATGCAAAAGAATGAATCTGAGCTATGAGCTTTTACCATATATATAAATTAATTCAAAATGGATTAAAGACCTTCATATAAGACCCAAATCTATAAACTGTATAGAAGAAAACATAGGTACTAAACTTATAGACCTAGAGCTTAAGAAAGACTTCATGAACCTGACTGCAAAAGCAAACGAAGTAAAAATGAAAATAAATGAATGGGACTATATCAAACTAAAAAGCCTCTGCACAGCAAAAGAAACAATCAACAAAGCAATGAGACAGCCAACTGAATGGGAGAAAATACTTGCAACCAACATATCAGATAAGGGTCTAATATCTAAAATATATACAGAACTAATAAGACTTAACAACAAAAAAAACCCAAACAACCCAATTAAAAAGTGGGCAGAAGAACTAAACAGATACTTCTCCCATGAAGAAATAGACATGGCTAGCAGATACATGAAAAAAATGCTCATCCTCATTAGCTATCAGGGAAATGCAAATCAAAACCACAATGAGATACTACCTGACAAGGAATAAAAAGTGCTGTAGAGGATGTGGAGAGAAAGGAAGTCCCCCATACTGCTGGTGAGAGTGCAAACTGATACAACCACTATGGAAGATGGTGTGGAGGTTCCTCAGAAAATTGGAAATGGGGTTCTCATGACCCAGCAATCCCCCTTCTGGGGGTCTACCCAGTAAACTTGAAAACCTTAGTCCACAAAGACTTATGTACTGAGTATTCATTGCAGCAATATTCACAGTAGCCAAAACATGGAAACAGCCAAAGTGCCCTGCGGCCTGTAACTGGATAAAGAAGCTGTGGTACATATACACAATGGAATATTACTCAGCTATAAGAAAAGATGAAATATTGCCATTTGCAACAAAATGGATGGACCTGGAGATCATCATGCTTAGTGAAATAAGTCAGACAGAAAAAAACAAAAACTGTATAACTTCACTCATATGCAGAATATAAAACTGAAAGCAACAAAGTAAAAACCAACCAACCAACAAAAAACCTATGGACACAATCAATAGTTTAATGTTTATTTGGGTACAAGTGGGGATGGGATGGAAGAAAGGGTGTGGGCTGGGAACGGAAGGAGGGGCAGCTAAATATATGGTGATGGAAAGTGAACTCACTGGATGGTGAACTTATGAGACAACAAGTTGACAATGCTCTGCAGAATTGTACAGCTGGAACCTATGTAACTATTGCTAACAAATGTCACCCCAATAAGTCTAACAATAAAAGAATTTTAAAAAGAAATATGCTGCACTTATGATAAAACAATTGGCTGAGTGGTAGTGGTGAAACAGATAAAATTTTCTTATGTTATAACTATTATATTTGTCTATGAAGTCCCCTAAGCAAAAATATTTACTTCCACTCCTACTCTTTGATAGTCACATTTCCAGAAAGGACTAAGCCAAAAAGACAGAACTCAAAGGGTAGAGTAGTACTGACTTCCTGATGAAATTAGAAGATTTGTAGAATATAAAAAGCCACCTTTAAATTATGTTGCTTTATAGTCATGCAAAAATACTTTTCAGAGGAGAGAACCAATAACATGAAAGTTAAATATGTTGAACAAATGCAATTTTAAAATGTGCCCTGGGTGATGTAAGGTACAGTATGGGGAGTATAGGTAATAATGTCAAAAAACGTTATGCAGTTTTTATTTCTTTGTTGCTTTTATCTTTGTGTTCCACAAGTAAGTGAAATCATATGGTTCTTGGTTTTCTCTATCTGATTTATTGTGCTTTGCATGATGGTCTCAAGGTCCATCCATGTTGTAATAAATGGCCCTATGGACACTATCAATAGTTTAGTGGTTAGTGGTTATCTGATGGTATGGGAGAGGGGCATGAGAGAGAAGGAAGAGAATCTCAAATATATGGTGATGGAAAAAGAACTGACTCTGGGTGATGAACACATAACACAACACATAGATGATGTATTGTAGAATTGTACACCTGGACCTATGTAATTTTTACTAACCAATGTCACCTCAATAAATTTAAGAGGAAAAAATCCATTAAAAATACTATGGAGCATGTCAGGTGAACAATGGACCTTTGTGGAGAACACTTCATTAATTATATAGACTCCTACCCACTGTGTTGCAAATATTTAAATTATACAAATTAATGCTGAATGTTAACTATTACTTAAATATATATGTATTCATGGGATGTAGAGCACAACATAGGAAGTACAGCCAATGATGTTGTAACAACTATGGAAGGCATTGAATGGGAAATAAACCTGTTGGGGTTATCAATATATAAGGACTGTAAATGTCTAAGCATTATGTTCTCTTGTACACATAAAACTAATAAAAATAACTTTTAAAAAAGTAGAAAAAATGTGCACTTGGTTAAGCAATTTTATAAAAAAACTAAATTGTACATGAAAATGGTGGTACTAATCTCCCTACCTCCCCGACTCCCACCTATATCTCACATGCAAATTATGGATAAAGATACATTTGCAAGATTAGGCATTATCTAGTCTTTCTCCTTCTTTTCAGAGAACATCCTGTCTTAAGTGGTAATTATAGAATCTGTATCACATGACAAAATTTGAAGATACTGTTGATGTAATCTATGTTCAATTCCTATACACTCAGAGGATATGAAAACAACATAGTGTTTAGGAGTGCATTCTGGAGTCAGAACAACCTGGATCCTAATCCCAGTTCTGCCATTTGAAGCTCTTTAATCTTTAGTAATATTTAAGTGTTTCTGGGTTTTAGAGACAGCCCTTTCAATTACATAAAATAGAGCTAATAATAGTACTTGCCTCACAGTGCTATTATAAGGATTAAACTAATTGAGATAATGTATGTAAATCACTGGGCACAATGTCTAACATACATGATGCATAAATATAGGTTAGTCTTTATTATTATGAGTCAAATCTTGATTAGTCATGTTAATGAAAGAGTAATAAAAACAATCTAGCAGCTCTGACACTGAATGTTTTTAAATATACAATCTTTGAATTTATCATGCTATTTTTAAACTTAATTTGCCTGATGTTCTGGCAATCTACAACACTTTAAACAAATAAATAAAGCCAAAATGTGTGGGACTGGGCTAGACAATAATTCCTTTGCTTAGAACTCTTCCCAACTGACCAAGTGTAAAAACTCAGCTTTGCTTCTCATATTACTAAAAATAGTCATAAATCAGTTGTCCCTTCTCTCTGAATGTACATTTGTTTAATTTTGGTCTAATTTGAAGGAAGTAATTATGTACTGGGTTTAAAAGGCCTCCCTGTGTGTTGCAAAATACAACTGAACGAAAATGTATGGTCAGATAATCACACAGATTCTCCGTTTAATTTTATCAGTAAGAAATGAACTACAATATTCACACTTGATAATTCAAGTAAATCAGAAAATCTTCTTGTAAGATATATGTATGATTATGAAATATGTATTTTTGAAAATAATTTAGAGATTAATTGCAAGAATTAGAACTTTCAACCTGATTATATGGGAGCCTTCAATTCATTACTTTTTCCAAGCCAACCATGGGGGAGGATTGACCTTGAGGTTTACTAATCACAATTTTTTTTCCATAATATGAGGGGTGGTTAAGAAATGCACAGAATGGGGGAGTTATCAAAGAATCAGGAGTACTAGTGAACATAGTTTGATTGTGTGACTTATTATGAGTATATGTGCCTAGTTTCAGCCTACTGGCATCCAATCAGATATTGCTGAAGAAGCACATCAAATGTGAAGAAAATTCCAAGTATAGATAAAATTGAATTTTACACTGTCATTAAGTTCCTCATAAAACAAGTGAAACACCTCAAACCATTTCGGCAGGGATGTTGGCATTTTATGGGGACTGTTGCCCTGAGAAATCCATGGTTTACAAGTGGCATTGCATTTTCAAGCAAAACAGAGAGTTGATAGAAGATGACTTCCATCCAGGATGTCCTGCTGAGGCTACTTCCTCGAACATTGTCAAAAAAGTTAAAAAACTTGTAGTGAAAGATGCCAGATTGAATAAAAAGCAGCTCAAAGAAATACTTGGAGTATCACCTACAACTATTTTTTAATATTTTCCATCAGCATTTAAGGATGTAAAAAGTCAGTGCAAGATGGGTACCAAGCGTGCTCATGCCACTTCAAAAACTAGAGTGTGCCAAGTATTTATGACAATTTTTGGACCTCTGCAGAGACAACACAAATAGTTTTAAACCAGACTGCCACTGGAGATGAAACTCGGGTTCATCATTGAACCTGAGTCAAAGCAAGGTCCATGCAGTAACATGAAAAGGGCATTCCACTCCCTAAGAAGTTTAAGGTGTTGCAATTGGCTGGAAAAAACATGGCTACAAGTTACTTGCAAGGATAAATATGTCACAATAACAGGAGAGTACTATTCCAGTCCACTGAGACATCTAAAAGAATCTGCAAAGGAGAAAAAAAGAGGAAAGTAGGCCAAAGTAGTACTGCTTTTGCAGAACAATGCATCTGTGCAGAAGAGCAATGTTACATTGGCTACTCTTCATGATTATGGCTTTCAAACATTAAACAACCTGGATCCATCTGATTATTATTTGTTCCCAAATATGAGAAAACAGCTTCAAGGGAAGGAATTTACAGACAACAAAAAGGTTAAAGCTGCAATTTGAGGGCAAAATCAAAATATTTTTTGAGGGTACAAATAAACTTATTGAAATACCTGAGAAGTGTATTAGGGTTAAGGTGAATATATTGAATAAGGAAAATAATAAACAAAGAATTTTTTTGCCTTTCTTTTCCTTCATTTTGTGAATTTCTTTACCACCCCTTGTAGAGTAACTAATCTTTGAGTTAAAGATAAATCTATTTTATACTTCTCTACTACTAGATTATTAAGCTTTTTACTAAATTTCCACAATACATTATTCTCTACAATCACTTGACTTTTAAGTACATTTTTAAATAACTGTTTCCCAAGCCTCTGTAAGTTGAACTAAATTATTCCAAAAGGCTTTGCCATCATTGCTGTGAAATTTAGGAAATAAGTCATCAGATAGAGGGCAAGTTGAAGACACTGATGTTTAATTTCTGCATTTGCCATGTAAAAACTGCCCATTTTCCACTGTTCAGAGCATCCAAAAAGCATGTCCAAGCAATCATCTTATAAACAGTTTTTTATTTTGTTCTACTAAATAGTTTATGAATAGCTTTAAATAACATTCAAACAAACTTTAGAAACTATGACTAAGCCCAAAAATATATCAAATCAATGTTCAATTATAAATAAAAAGACAGAGCAGCCAAAATACTCTGCTACCTAAGATGCAATTACTTGAGAATCAAAGATGAAGAATTGTCGTTCTATATCCATATTACACAAATGAAGAAAATACTGTGACTAGTGATTTATGCATTGTCTATCATGAGTGTTCATTTTATTCACTTGTTTTTGTAACATATGCACTGAATACTTTCATAGAGGAAAAATACATACATTTCATTTGCTACATGGACAATCCAAACTAAAACTAATTCATGTGTTAGCTACCATAAGAAATCATTTTACAAAAGTTATTTCATAAATAGAACACTCAGAAGTAATATATCTACTACAACCTTAATATTTGTACATTAAGCACACCTAGAATGCAGAGTCCATGAAACAGATATTATTATGAATCTGAGGGAAAGAAATATGGGAAGAAAACTTCCAAACCAGTTAAAACCAAGCTATCACCACTAGCAATTCTGACCAAAGGTCAATGTTGATTTTTGTTAGAAGTTATTGAAATTTATTAAGCTATATAAGCTCTGTGCTTCCATTCCTTTTTCATTAAATATAAATTTATAGGGGATTACAATCTCAAAAAGGAAAAATATACTGTATACTACTGTGTTACAGTAGGTCAAGAAATGCTTGAATAATTCTGAACAGGCAGAAATCACTTCCTGTGGACTGAGAACTTAGGAGTTGAATTTCTGCTAAATGGTTTCCATAAAAAAATTAAAAAAAACAGTATTAAGACATAAATTTTCATACCTTGACCTACAAAGGATCATTTCCAAATATGCAGCTCTTCTCTATCCACATGGCCTTGAGTTAGCAGTCATCCACCCCACTTACTGACATTCTCCTTTAGACACACTATCCCTCTCTCACCCTAGCTCTTTTCTCTACTCCCCTATACAGTAGACTCTCTGTTAACTGGAACTCAAGCAACTGGCACTCTCAAGCAACTGGCAAAAAATCAAAGAAATAATACTTTAAATAAAAAGTAAAATAAAATAAATTTCTAGCAGAAATGTAAATTTTCATAAACTTGGCACATCACGTGCTGTGCAGCACTGTGAGTAAGCCCACACTTCACCCACCACATGTTTGTCTTCCACTTCAGCCAATTCACTGTATGTGAACCTCCTTGTCTGTTGGGACCTATTGTTATTCAAATGTTGTGTTCTCACCCAACCTCAAGTATGCCAAAAGAGGTCCCAAGCAAACTGCTTAACCTCATGCAGAAGATGAAAATGCAAGAGACTTGACAAAGGTGAGAGTCATGTAGTGTTCATGGAGAAATTTCATGTCAGTTAGTCAACAATCTGACATTAAGGCTTAGTCTCAGAAGATAAAGGAGTTTTATGTTATGTTAAATCAGACAGTGACAAGAGTGTGAAATGTCATACTCCTCATACACCCAAAATGGAAGTGCTTACCCAGGCCCTGGGAAGGTCTAAGAGAAGTTGTATTTCTGGATCCATCAGAAAATAAATATTAAAGGTCAGTGTTCATTTTCAAGTGGCTGGCTTACCCAATTCAAGGTTTATCACGGCATCTGTAATCTGGACTTGTCAGGTAAGCAGAAATCAGCTAATTTTTGAGGCTGCAGCTTCATTTCATGATGTGTTTAGTAAATTGGTTGCAGAAAGTGGCTTGATCCCAGAGCAGATTTATAATGCAAATGAGACTGGATTGATGTGGAAGTGTCTGCCTAATTCTATTTTAGCTGATGGTAATGAGAAGGTAGCTCACAGGTTCAAGATAAATAAATAGCATATAATCGTGCTGGTTTGTGCAAATGCATCAGGATATTAGAAGGTAAAGTTGTGTGTGGTTGGTAGATTTGTTAAATCAAGGTGCTTTAAAGGCATAACTAGTCTTCTTATAATTATGCACAGAGTAACAGCTGGATGGATGCAGAAATTTTTGCCAAGTGGTTTCATTATTTGTTTGACTCAAGTTTAATGAAAATTTATTTTAAAAAAGGAGTACCAGAGAATAGTGAAGTTCTGTTTCCCTGGGTAACTGTCATGCACATCTTCCTGCAGAAGAGCTTGTTAATGGCAACATTTTCATGTTACCTTCCTGCTTACATCAAAAGTCTGATCCAAACAATGTATCAAGGAGTGACACAGAATGTAAAAAATGTTTTCCAGGTGTGACTTCATGCAAGTGACTAATTTTGATAGGACAATTCTGGACTTTTAGAAAAAAATACAATCTCAAAGATGCTTTTCGGAGTTCCCTGATGGTGTAGTGGTTTAAGGCTTCAGCGCTGGCGCTGTCAGTGCTGCCGCCTGGGTTCGATTCCCAGTCGGGGAGCTACCCACATACCAAAAAGAAAAAAAAAGATGCTTTCTACACTGTCAGTTGTGCTGGTAATTCTGTGATATGCAAAACAATTTGGAAATGTTGGAGAAAGTTGTAGTCAGCTATGATGTCTTTGGGGATTTTCAGTCAATAATGTAGCTTCTAGCAACAGAGTCCATGATGAAATCTGTGAGTTGACTCTGCTAACAACAAAATGAATTTGTCTCGAGATGAACTCGATGACTGGCTTGCTATGGATGAAGCTATCCCAGTAACTCATACACTTTTACAGAAAACATCATAGAAGCTGTTGTAAACCTTGGAAAAATAAATGTTGAAGAGGAGTAAATGAGTGATGACCGTGGGAGTGAGGTGGGAAAAGTATCCTGGCAGAGAGCTACTGCAGCATTTGAAACTGTAATAGCTTTTGCAGAACAGCAACCCTTCTTCACTTCTCAGCATGTTATGTAGCTGCACATCATGAAAAACCTGACTTTGGGTGGGAGGTACAGTGCCTCAAAGCAAGCTGATATTCATTCATTTTTCAAGAAAGTTGCAAGTAAATTTGCCAGTACAGCATCATCTACTTATATAGATCCAACACCATCCACATTCACTTCTCCTGATCCTGTCCTAGATACATCATCAGATCCTGATGACCCTGATGAGATGTCTACCCAGTAAACTATCTACCCCTACTGTAATGCTTTTAAGTGTGTATGTATGTGTATTTTTCTAAGTTACTTGAAGTTAAAAAAAATCATGTTAGGGACGTTCATTAAGTTGAAAAATTTGTTGACTGCCATTTAACTAAAATTGCACACTGCATTCACAAAGCTCTTTTTATAATAAAACTGTTACATTAAGTTAAGTTTGTCTTTACATGTCTTAATTTTCTTTTAATTACTTCATTTCAATATTATTATCAAGGCAATATGGAGCTTATGGTATGGCATGGTATGGTATGTGGTATAGTATTAGTTAGGCCTATTTTTAATAGTAACTCTCAAGTAACTGGAAACTACATTTGTCCACAATCTACCAATCCCCATGGGTGATGGTTAACTGAGAATCTACTGTATATATGTGTATGCGTGCACGTGTGTGTGTATGATTTACTCCTTCACATACTTCACACCTCATGTTGACATTTAACTCCTCATACCACCTAGATGTAAAATATCACAGGGAAGTTGTATTTCTTGGTGTTTAAACACATCTTACTTGGATTCAAACAGCTTGTACTGGATTCAAGCTCTATTTCTTACTAGTTGTGTGACCTTGAGAAAGCTGTTTAACTTCTCTGAAACTATATTTCCTTATCTTAAAATCAGAGATAAGCATAGTGCCTAATTCATAGAACTAAAAATTGCCAAGAGAAAATGAGGTAATATCTGACACACTTAAATGTTTCTACTATTATTATTATGGCTACTATCAAGAAATCCATGGCAAAAATTAAAATATTTGCTTTCATTTCTAAATTTTTGAGAAGCAAGTGCTACTACTCCATAGTGAGACAAATTTAAAAACTTTTTCTTTTTAATCAGGCTATGAGGGAAAAGGCAACTTGAAAAAAGGACACAATAAGTTAATATTGTCATACAATTCTCATATATCCTATCTTGCCTGATAAAACATCTAATATTGGTTATTTTTATGACAGCTATTAGGAAGAGTCAGAAAACAGTCAGAGATTACCAATACAAAACCAAAAGTTCACTTTTAAATGTTCTTTCAAGAACTGCACTTAGTCACTTATAGGAGTAACTCACTTTGTGCAGTTGTTGGGTTCCAATTACAATGTTTTCTGCAAAATTTCTAAATTTTCTCTTAAAAACAACATGGCATCAATCTTGAAGGAAACTGAAGTGTCCTCATTTATAAAATAAAGGCTCTCTTCCTGAAGTACACTCACTTTATACTGTTTTAGCATTCTATAATGATACTGTAAGATAATAATAAAACAACAATTTATTTTTGACAATATGCAGGAAAATTTTGATTAAAATTTTCATCAGAAGTATAATTACTCTAACAACAGACAAATTTTAATTACCCATGAGAAAATAATATTGAAACAAAACACAGGTAGCATAAATATTTTCTGTTTGCATAGTCTTCAACAGTGGAGTCTAAGAATGGACATAATAGGAGACAGCAGTCATGATTAAGTCCCTTAAAAACTTAAGTCTTAACAAAGCTAGAGGTACAGTTGTCCGTACTTGAATAGAAATTCTATAAGGAGTTTCTTCTTGAATCTCCTTTTTTTTGGGGGGGGAGAGGGGTATAAAAGCAAGAAAGCAAAGAATAAATAACAGTATTGAAACTGCATTATCACCCAAAGTCAAACTAACTTCCTGATCTGTTCGATCTAATTAAGGGTTTAACTAATGGTACTAAGTTGGTCTTTAAAATTTTACAATCATTATATTGGACTTAAGACTCTGAACAACTCAAATACCACTTTGAGATAGCAGAATTCATATGGAAAATAATAAGGTAGAAAGTTTATAAAGTGAGGTTCAAAGAAAATATATATTTCAACCTAAACTTGCTCAAAAAATGTCAGGTTAAGTATTCAATTTCAAAACTATCTAAACACACCCACCCATGGTAGTCAGAGAAGACTTAAGTTCAAGGTTCAAGGTTCTTCTGATTTTTTTTTTTTTGGTAGCTCCCTGGCCAAGAAACTGATTTTACATAAACTTTAGCTCACTCCAAACCCTCTTAGGGAGTAAATAAACAAAACAGAAACAAAAACAAAAACATAGAAAAGCTGGTGCTCCAAAACTCAGAAGAGGGAGGGGGTTCCTACATCCTACATCTTGAACCCACACATCTGCTTTTGTCACTGTTAGCTTTTCTCTTGAGTTGTGAAAAGCAGACACTTTCATTTATCATGTATATACACTCACTTTTCACTTCAGTTTATCATTTTGCTGCCAATAGCTGCTGAATAATTATTATTATAACTTAAAAGCATGTGAATGGGGGAGTGTCCTATCATTTGAAGAGGCAGCAACTCCAGTCTGCCACTACACAAGAAGCCACTCTTTAGTTCCCTTTCCATTTCTGAATATATTTGAAGCAGCTAGGACCTGTTAGACATAACATTTTTTGATAGAAAAGAAAAAGTCAAAATAAGAGATAATATCAGAGAAAACTAAACTGGTCCTTGTCATTAATTTTTTTAAAACCCTCAACTTTATATCATTGTTCCCAACTCCCCCCACCCTCATTTTGTCTTGTCCTAACAGATTCTTTAGGTTGAAGTTAAACACCCTCTTCTACATACTTGCAAAATAATTCTTTGATTACAGGGTTCTTACTCTCTGAATCTATTAACAGTATCTCCATAGGCCTCCACTCCATGGTAATCAGTTAGAGCATGTTTTACGTCCTTTACAGATGTGCACTTCTGCCCCTTACCTCAGTAACTAGGGCACATTTGTCAAATATCAAACTCAAAACTCACTGGTGTGTGATTTTACTTGACTTCTTCACCTATCCCTAAAGACCCTATACCACCATCTTTCATGTACCAAAAATCAGTAGTTTTATTTTTTCCTTTAAAGAGGAAACCTGGACCTAATGTCATCAGGCAAACAAAGCTAAACTCCAAGGAAAAATGAAATCTATGCAACAAAAAGAAGCGAGAGAAGGTGCGGTGGGAGTGTCTTCTGAAAGACAAGCTTCCTGACAAACTTTTGCAATGTAATATTTCTAGGGCAGCAGAGGACTGGTGTGTAGGAAAACAACAAAAGTGGACTCCCCACCCTCCTTACCGCCGTGGAGCCCGAGGAAGATGCAATATACACACGGATCACCATCCTGGGAACAGCGGCTGCGGTTGTTTGAGTCCTGCAAATGGCTGGAGAGCAGCTGCAGCAAAGGTTCGAATTGAGCTAGGAGCCCAACAGAGGTTGGAAAAGAAGGATGGGGGAAGGTGGATGGGGGAAAGTGGAAGGGGAACTCGCCAGAGCTCCGCCTCCTCCTTTGGCTGCTTTCCCCGGACTTGGAACGCTGCAGTCCCAGCCCCAAATCCCGGAAGACACAAGCTTGTTTGCATCATTTTTAATTTTTTTTTCAATAGGGAATCTCGAATAGCACCGCGAGATCTATTGAAACATTTCTTTTTTACTTTCTTCCCCAAAAAGAGGGAGAGGAGAAAGAAACAGAAAACAGGAGAGTTTAATTAAATTAGGTTAGAATGAAGGACCTTCTCCCACGGAGACAAAAATTCTGCGTTTAACTTCCTGCTCATAAATGTATGCAAATAAGACAGATCTCCTTTGAAAGAGGAAGCTTTATGTTGAATCCAGACACTAGTAAAATAGCTCATGCTCTAAAAACATTCAGCATTTTAAGACTCCTATTTATTATGTAGGGATTGTTCTGATGTTAGCTGGTGACAAGAATTGAGCACTGAAGGACTGAGCGATGTCACAGAGGTTTTAAGTGTCAGATTTCCCTAAGCCCAGAAAGGGCAGGATTGTTTGGGTTGTTTTTTTTTTTTTTGAGTTTTGCTTTTGTTAAGATAGGGTATCCTTCTTCTGTGAAAATTTACAGAAGGACTGAGTGACTGGCAAGCTCAAGAATGGAGGAAGAAATTGCAAACAATAATTTTTTAAATACAGTGTAAGAAAGTGAATTATTTTCGTTCAATTTTTGTATTGTTTGCTTTTTAACTGAGTTTGTATCCTACGTTGCAGAAGATGTTGAAATGGTTAACAGCCAGAGGAAATGATTATGTGTATCTCTAGGAAAATTAGCAAAATATTGTTAATGTCCAGAGGACAATGTACATCAGAAATTTCAAATTCTCAGATTATGTCAAATGAACAAGAAATAGGGAATTTACAAGATGAGAGGAGTCAGTCACCTGTCCTACTTCTTTACTTTTCCTTTAAGTCTATCCTCCCTCTATATTCTAGTGACTTTATCACCTTTTTCTAGGTTCAGTAACTGTAATAACTTCCTAACTGTTCCCTGTTCTCACTTACCCAATCAATGTGATTTATACAACAGACTTGAGAAGTGGATATTATTACATCAACTTTACAAAAGAAGAAATTGAGACTCAGGAAAATAAGTAGTTTTCCCACAGTCATGTAGTTTGTAAATTCCAGAGTCAGGATCAGACCTCAAGTGCAACTTCAAAGGCTAACCTCCTAAAACATCATTGTAACACATTGGCTTGTAACAAGGAAAGTACTCAATAATTGTTAGTTATTGTTTTTCTTTTTAAAACATCATTATCTATGGCACTGAAGAAAATGTAGGCTGAAATACTTAAAATAATTCTCCATTTACTATCAAACCAAACCTAAATTGTGTTTCTAAAGAGGTTCCACTATAATCTGACCATGCACTATTCATACAGTCTTACCTATTGCTCCCCTAAACTAACTTCTCTGAATAATCACTGTTGACTCCCCAATGCAATCACAATCCTTATTCCCATTTTTATGCTTTTGCTCTTCCTGTCCCTTTCTTCACCCTTTCCCTGCATCTTTATACCCTTTTCTGCCTGCTACATCTGTCCGACTCTTATTTTTTGTAGACACCACTCAAAATCTTTATACAAATGATTCAGCAGGGTGATCTAGTCACCTTCATCACTGTCAAGATCAGACTGGTTATTATTGTTTCCCAGCCTCCATGACAGGGAAATCTTACTTCAGGTTTTTATTAGACAAAAGTGACATAATTTGGCATATATTAACATAGGACAACCTCCCACACTTTAGTGGCCAAAATGTATTCCCTACTATAGTCAGTTATCCCTGGAATGTAGTTTTTTCTTTTTCATTTATTTTCTTTTACTTTAATTTATTTTATTGTGTCTCTTTCCGTCACCTTATATTTAGCTTCCCCTCCCTCCTCTCCCACCCCTTCCCCTTTCTCCACTCCCTAACCCACTCATTCCCAAATGAACATTGAACTCTTGAATGTGCCCAAGGGTTGTTTCTTTGTTTGTTTATTTCTTTTCTATTTGTTGCTTTCAGTTTTATATTCCGCATATGAGTGAAGTCATACAGTTCTTTGTTTTTTCTGTCTGACTTATTTCACTAAGCATGATGCTCTCCAGGTCCATCCATTTTGTTTCAAATTACAATATTTCCTCTTTTCTTATAGCTGAGTAATATTCCATTGTCTATATGTCCCACAGCTTCTTTATCCAGTCATCTGTCACAGGGCACTTTGGTCATTTCCATGTTTTGGCCACTGTGAACAGCACTGCAATGAACAGTGGAGTTCATAAATCTTTGTGGACAATGGTTTTCAAGTCTTTTGGGTAGATCCCCAGAAGGGGGATTGCTGGGTCAAATGATAACTCCATTCCCAATTTTCTGAGCAATCTCCACACCATCTTCCACAGTGGTTGTACCAATTTGCACTCCCACCAGCAGTGTACCAGAGTTCCTTTTTCTTCACATCCTCTCCAGCACTTGTTATTCCTTGTCTTGTTGATAATAGCCATTCTAACAGGTGTGAGGTGGGATCTCATTGTGGTTTTGATTTGCATTCCCCTGATAGTTAATGAGGATGAGCCTTTTTTCATATGTCTGCTGGCCATTTGTATTTCTTCATGGGAGAAGTGTCTGTTTAGTTCTTCTGCACACTTTTTAATTGGGTTATTTGATTTTTTTGTTGTTGTTAAGTCTTATTAGTTCTTTATATATTTTAGATATTAGACCCTTATCTGATGAGTTATTTGCAAATATTTTCTCCCATTCAGTTGGCTGTCTCTTTGCCTTGTTGATGATTTCTTTTGCTGTGCAGAAGCTTTTTGGTTTGATATAATCCCATTCATTTATTTTTGCTTTTACTTCCTTTGCCTTTGAGGTCAGGTTCATGAAGACTTCCTTGACTCCTAGATCTATAAGTTTAGTACCAATGTTTTCTTCTATACAGTTTATTGTTGCAGGTCTGATATGAAGGTCTTTAATCCATTTCAAGTTAATGTTTGTATATGGAGAGAGTTCACAGTTCAGGTTTATTCTTTTGCATATGTTTTTCCAGTTTTGCCAGCACCACCTACTAAAGAGGCTTTCTTTTCCCCATTGTATGTTTTTTGCTCCTTTATCGAAAATTATTTGTCCATAAATTTGTGGATTTATTTCTGGATTTTCAGTTCTGTTCCTTTGGTCTATATTTCTGTTCTTCTACCAGTACAAAGCTGTTTTGACTATTGATGCTTTGTAATATAAATTGAAGTCAGGAAATGTAATGCCACCAGACTTATACTTTTTATGTAGTATTGCTTTGACAATTCGAGGTCCTTTATGGTTCCACATAAATTTACTAATTCTTTCATCTATTTCATGAAAGTATGACTGTGGGATTTTTGATGGGTATTGAATTGATCTGATGGGTAATGGGCAGAATGGCCATTTTAACAATATTAAGTCTTCCTCTCCATGAACAGGTGATATTTTTCCACCTCTTAAAGTCTGTTTCAATTTCTTTCAAAAGTGTCTTATAGTTTTCCTGGTTTAAGTCTATCAAATTCTTTGTTAAGTTAATTCCCTGGTATTTCATTCTTTTTGTTGTGATAGCAAAGGGAATTGACTCCTTCATTTCTTTTTCTGTGGATTAATTGTTTGTATATACGAATGCTGTTGTTTTTTTACATTGATTTTGTATCCTGCTACTTTTCTATATTCGTTTATTGTTTCTAATAGTTTCCTGGTAGAATCTTTGGAATTTTTCATATAAAGGATCATGTCATCTGCAAATAGTGACAATTTGACCTCTTCTTTCCCAATTTGGATACCTTATATTCCTTTCTCTTGCCCAATTGCTGTGGCTAGAACTTCCAGTACTATATTAAATAGCAGTGGTGACAGGGGGCACCCCTGTCTTGTTCCTGTTTTTAGGGGAATAGGTTTCAGCTTTTCCCCATTCAGTATGATGTTAGCCGAGGGTCTCTCATATATGGCCTTTCTTATGTTGAGATACTTTCTTTCTATACCTATTTAATTTAGTGTTTTGATCATAAATGGATGTTCTTTCTTGTTGAAAGCTTTTTCTGCATCAATTGAAATGACCATATGGTCTTTATCTTCCATTTTGTTTATGTGGTGTATCACAATGATTTATTTTCATATGTTGAATCATTCTTGTGCACCTGGGATGAATCCTACTTGATCTTGATGTATGATCTTTTTGATGCATTGTTGTATTCTGTTTGCTAATATTTTGTTTAGAATTTTTGCATCAGTGTTCATCAGAGATATTGGTCTGTAGTTTTCTTTCTTTGTGTTGTCCTTGCCAGGCTTTGGTATTAGGGTAATGTTGGCCTCATAAAATAAGTTAGGAAGTATTCCTTCCTCTTCAATTTTTTGGAAGAGTTTGAGGAGGATAGATGTTAATTCTTCTTTGAATGCTTGGTAAAACTCATTGGTGAAACCATCTGGTCCACGGCTTTTGCCTTTAGAGAGATTATGGATAGTCATTTTAATCTCTTCTCTATCAATTGGTCTATTTAGATTATCCAGTTCTTGGTTCAGTCTAGGGAGGTTATAAGTTTCTAGAAACTTGTCCAGTTCTTCTTGGCTGCTAAATTTAGTGGCATAAAGTCCTTCATAATATTTTCTTATAATCCTTTGTGTTTCTGTGGAGTCAGTGGTAATTTCTCCCCTTTCATTCCTAATTTTGGATATTTGTGTCCTTTCCTTTCATCCTATGATTAGTCTAGCCAGGGGTTTGTCAATTTTGTTGACTTTCTCAAAGAACCAGCTCTTCATAATATTACTCTCTTTTATTGTCTTTCTGTTCCTTAATTGGTTTAGCTCTGCTCTAATTTTTATTATTTCTTTCCTTCTGCTGACTTTGGGTTTCATCTGCTCTTCTTTTTCTAGTTCTTTAAGATGGGATGTTAAGGTGTTTACTTGTGATTTTTCTTGTTTCTTAAGATAGGCCTGTAGTGATATAAATTTCCCTCTTATTACTGCTTTCGCTGTGTCCCAATAATTCTGATATGCTGTATTTTCATTGTCATAAGTTTCTATATATTTTTAATCTCATCTTTTATTTGTTCTTTTATCCAGTCCTTTTTAAATAAGTTGTTGTTTAATCTCCATGTATATGGGGGGGGGGTTTTGCCCTCCTTTTACAGTTGACCTCCAATTTCAACGCTTTGTGGTCTGAGAATACACTTGGTATGATTTTGATCTTCTTGAATTTGCTGAGGTTACTTTTGTGTCCCAGCATGTGATCTATCCTTGAGAATATTCCATGTGCACTAGAAAAGAAGGAATGGTCTCTTTTTTCAGGATGAAGTGTCCTGTAAATGTCCAATTGTTGTAATGTGTTGTTTAGAGCTGATGTTTCCTTATTTATTTTCTGTTTCGATGATCTGTCCATGGCTGTTAGCAGGGTGTTTTAAGTCTCCCACAATAATTGTGTGTCCATCAGTGTCTCCTTTCAAATCTGTTAGAAGTTTCTTTGTATATTTCGGTGCATTCTAGTTGGGAGCATATATATTAATTAGTGTCAAGTCTTCTTGTTGTTGTATTGTGCCTTTTATCATTATGTAATGTCGATCTTGGTCTTTTACTATCTTTTTTAACCTGAAGTTTATTTCATTAGATGTCAGTATGGCAACTCCTGCTTTTTGGAATGTAGTTTTTAAAATAATAATTTTGGCTTCATTTTAATCTTCATAAAGCATTCCCCAAAACCATTTGCTCATATAATTTGATTGAGAATGCTAAAGCCTGATTAAAGTAAGCTAGACCAAAGAGTTTTAAAATAGTATTTTGACCTAATGTCATAAGCTATCTATTAATATTAACCAAATGCTAATACGTTTCAAAAATTATAAAATGAATGCATGCAGAAAACTCAACAAACGTTGAAAGTAAAACACCTATACCTCCAGTATCCGGAAGTAACTACTTTTGATATATTGATATAAGTCTTTCCAGGCCTAGTCATAGATAGATAGATGAGGTTGGATGTGAAGTGTTGAAAAAACTGGCAGAAAAGGAATAGAAAGTAAGTATATTTTAAAATTTGAGTTATCAAAAGATGCATATTACCTTGTAAATGGCTCTTTTTCACATAGAAAATGTATTTTTTAAATTACCTCATGTCAGAAAGTATAATTTTACATAATTTTTCATGGCTTTACATCATTCCATTTTATAGATGTATCAAAAGTTTTTTAAAGTGTTCTGTATTATTGAATATATTCCTTATTTTCATTTATTCTATAAGGTAGTTAATGCTGAAGTATATATTCACTAATGAAGTTTTGCCATATCTCTAATAATTTCCTCAGAATAAATTCCTAGATGTGGAATTCCTGGCAAACTGGATAAGTACTCCAACTACTATTACAATGGGAATTTGGGCCTAGTATTGCCATGGTATAGAGTGGAAAAGAGTCTTGATTTCATCAAAGAATTAGCTGATGTCACCCCAATCCCAAGAATTTTATCCCTCCTATTTCACTCATTTTCCTGATATGTCCCTAATATTCAGCACTTTCCTAAGGTGATAGGTAAGTTTCTATCTTTTTATTATGTATGGGCCAGGTACTCACAGTGGTAATGTTGTCAGATTGAGTACAGCACTACTCAAAATATACATTTTGGCTCCTTGTTCTAAATTTTGGGGCCAATTATTGAACTAGAGGGTGAGGACAGTTTCATTGAGCTATACTTAACAGTGGTAGAATCGGTATGTAAGGCATGAGCATAGGTCAACAGACAGAATAAGAAGGCAACTTAATTGAGGATACCTATTCACATGGAAAGGTTCCATAGAGAAGTTTAATAATTTCTGATAAATATGGGTCATGCATGTGGCATAAGATAAGAACAAGAAGATATCTCCCATTTAGGAATATTACTTCAGGATTCAATCTCTATGCTTCCCTCCTCTCAAACATTCTGCACTGTATTTACTGGAGGTTCTATTGCATGATGAGAAAACTCTCTTATATCTTCAGTCTTTTATCTGAGTAGTCTTTCTACCTCCTTGCTTTAACTGATACTTGTTTTTTCAGAGAAGCATTTCCCTTCTCAAGTGAAGACTGCTTATGCTGTCACACCCCACTAAGGGTTAAGAGTCTCCATATGGATTATCTTCATTCTCCATGATGAAAAAGTTCTACTTAGCATTCCTTGTGAACACCTCCAATTACAGTCAACTTACAGTCCCTGAGATATCTCCATTTCATTTTTGGTCAGCTCAAACTTTATCTAAGGTTGAGATGAGAAATGTTTCCATTTATGCTTCTTTGCTAATAATAATTCATAGTTATAGATTTATCTCTATTCTCATGAAAGCCTTTGTAATAGGAGACTTTCTCTCCTCCAAGTTAATATTTTCAGTTTCTAACCATTTTTTTATATGTTGTTCTATCTACAGGTTTTTTCGCTAAATATGTTCCAGTTTGTCAATTTCTCTCTGCTTTAAAGGGTGGTCCCCAGAAATGTATTTTATACTCCAAATATTGTATGATTAGCATTGTATAAAGTAGTGTGGGGTCCTCATTCTTGACCCTGTGGTTCTCTTTATTTCTCTTATTTGGTGGGAAATGGTTACCTTATTCTGGCTTTAATCTCCATTTCCCTGATTATTGACCATTTGAGCACCTTTTCATATTTTATTGCCTTTTGGATCTTTTAGAATGTCTGTTCAGAAATTGTGCCCATTTTTTTTCTTTCTTTATCTATTTTGAATAGCAGCCTTGAGTCTTTTATATGTGTTGTAAATAACTTCTTCCAGCCTGAGGCTGGGCTTTTTACTTTTTAACAGTATAATTTTATGAACAACAGTTCTTACTTTAAGTTGTGTAAATATATCAAGAGGTGATAATACCTAACTTTTCATTTATAGTTAGTTAGCTTTATGTAAGTTGCTTAGGAAATATTTCCAGAAGATGTTCTCTTATGTTTATATATAAAAGTTTTATTGTATTACTTTTGAACTTTTAGAGCTACAATCCACCTGGAACTGATTTTCATGTAATGTTTGAGATATGGATCAATTTTTTTTCAAACTGATATCCAATTATTTTAGCACTGGTAATTGAAAAACAAAACAAAACAAAACATTTTTCCACTGCTTTGCAATGCCACTTTTGTCAAAGATCAAGTAATCATACATTCATAGATGTTTGTTTCTGATATTTTTATTATGTTCCATTTGTCTGTTTGTCTACCCTTGTGCCAATATAGAATTATCTTAAATACTATCAGTTTTAATATCTTGAAATCTGGTACAGCAAGTTTTTCTACTTTGGTCTTCTTCATTAAGTGTCCTGGCCATAATTCTTTATATATTCTTTTAGAAAGTTAGAATGTTTTTAACTGCAATATAAAAATTGATTTTTCTATAGTGACCTTGTATCCAGAAACTTTGTTAAACTCGAATGTTAATATTAATTATTTATCCATATACATTTTGAATTTCGTATTTATACAATACCATCCAAGTAAAATGACAATTCTATTTTCTCTTTCCAATCTTATACTGATTTATTTTCATTTTCTTATTGCACTGACAACTCCAAAACACACTTAATTTTTACTATTGCTGTATAATAAGCAAGTCTAAAACTTAGTATCATGAAAAAAAAAACATTTTACATGCTCAAAGATTCTATGGGTAAGAAATTCAGCCAGGGAACATCAGTAAATAGTTATGTCTTCTCTACAGTATCTGGAGGTTCTGCTAGAAAGGCTAGAAGATGGGGCATTCCCTGGTGGTGTAGTGGCTAAGCTTAGGTGTTCTTACTGCTGTGACCTGGCTAGATCTCTGCTCAAGGAACCAACCCCCCCCAAAAAAATAGAAAGGCTTGAAGGGTAAGACTCACTTAATACCTGGAGGCAGAAATCATCAGAGATTCCTTTATTCATGTATTTGGTGCCTATATTGAGATGATTCAAGCATAAAGATCAGCTGCAAATTTTGACTGTAGTGCTGGCATGTGACCTCAACATGTTAAGTAAGCTTTCTCATGACATGGTAGCTGCCGATAATTAATCTTACAATGAAACTCAGAGCGCCATTGAACAAAGTAGAAGCTTTATTATCTTCTATGACCTTACCTTGGAAGTCACATAACTTCTCCAAAGAGCTATATTGCAAAAATAAGAGAAATAAAATTTGGCCACACCCCAAGGAGACATCAATTAACTTAAGGTGATCTAAGATTGCTCCAAAACCAGTAGTAATTTCTCTTTGGAATAAGATAACATCATCCAGAGTCTCACTGTCCCTACAGTTTTTTCACCTACAATGTCTACACTCAAAAACAATCCTGCTTAAAGAAAAAATATGGGATTTTCAGTCAAGATGGCAAAGTAGGTAAACACTGTGATTACCTCCTTGCACACCACATCAAAATTACAACTGAACCACAGAATACCCATCATTGAGAATTTCCTGAAGTCCAGCTGAACCAAATCCCTATAACTAAGAACATGTAGAAGAAGCCACCTCGAAACTGGTAGGAGGGTCAGAGATATGAAATGGTCTGATCCCACATCTGCACATGACCATTAAAAATTAGGAAGGATATCTCAGCTGCAGAGTCCACCCTTATAGGATCAAGGGGTTCTAGCCCCACATGAGGATCCTCAACCCAGGATCCAGTGGTGGGGAGAGAAGTCCCATAATGTCTGGCTGTGAAAACCAGCAGAGATTGTGGATGCATAAGATTTGGGTGGCTGCAGTCTCAGGGCTACCTCTTAAAGGGCCTATGCACAGACTTACTCACAGACAAACTCACTAGCTCTAAACTCCAGTGCTAGAAGAGCAGATTGAAAGATGCTATGGTCATAAGGAAATAACTGAGTTATCTGGCTTCAGGGAAAGAACTAGAGAGGCAACTTTCTCCAAGAAAAAGGATCTAATGGAAGCCATGGTTTTTTTGTTGAGTTCTCCCTCACTACTAACATGCAGACTCAGGTGGCCATTATATCTGACTCTCCATCTACCTGGCTAATTTCTTTTATCTGCTCTTTCCTGGTGATTCCCAGAGACCTCTTCCCTCTCAAATTTTGGAGCCACCCGAACTGTTTCCAATGGCTTTTTCATATAAATGGTCTGTATTGGCTCATGCTATGGACTTTCCTAAAATCTTTCAGAAGTTCAGAAACCCAAACAAGTAGCATCTGCATTCAGCATGTCCTATGTTCCTCTTGCTGAGCATCCCTAAGGCTGGCACTAATGACAGAAAGCCTAATTTTATACCTTGACCTCTCTAGACACCTCTAAGCCCAGTGCAGCTGATGGCCATCTGCAGATTACTTTGTGACTCATGCTAGGTGGCCCTGAGCAAGGCACAGGCTGCAAGCTGAACATGACCTGCAATAGGGCCCCTCCCAAGAAGCCCCAGTGCGGCATACTTAGTGGTCATTTTGAGACTGAGCCAGAGCATCACCAGGATGCTGCTAAGGAAGACACACCCAAAGGGCAGACTAGGAAGAGCCCTGATAAAGCAAATCTTGCTACATAGGGCCATCCACTGCACCATAACTCCTCCACTGTAGTCATGGCCAGCCTTCACAACCAATCAGCCTGAAGGTCAATTCCTCCCACTGATGTGCAAACAGCAATCAAGTATCAACTACAACAAGAGTTCACACACAACTTACACAAGGCATACATCTGGAAAACCAGAATCTGGTAACCAAGGAGATTGCACCACTGCACACCTACTACATAAGGTCACTTTATTAAAATTGGGAGACATAGCAGCCCTACTTAATACATAAAAACAAACACAGCAAGGCACCTCAAATGGAGAGACAAGGTAACACATCCCAAAAAATGAACAGAAAAAAATTTTTTAAAAAGAACTAAACAAAATAGAGACAAGCAATCAACCAGATACAGAGTTCTAAGGATGCTCAGTGAGCTGAGGGCAACTTCACCAAAGAGATAGGAAACATAAAAATGAAGATAGAAAACACTAAAAAATAACCAGCCAGAAATTTAAAAAAGAAAACAACTGAAATAAAGAATACATCAGAAGGAATCAACAGTAGATTTGATGAAGCAGAGAATAAAATCAGCAATATAGAAGATAAGTAGACGAAAACATCCAATCAGACAGCAAAAAAATTTTTAAAAAATGAGGACAATTGAAGGGTCCTCTGGGCTAACATCAATCATAACAACATTTGCATCTGGAGACACCAGAAGGAAAGGAGAGAGAGCAAGAAATTGAAAACCTATTTGAAAAAATAATGACAGAAAATTTCCCTAACCTGGAGGAAAAAAATAGATGTACAAGACCAGGAAGCACAGAGTCCCAAACAAGAAGAACCTAAAGAGGCCCACACCAAAAAAAAAAAAAGACAGAAAAATACACAATGCAAAATCTAACCAAAAGAAAGTTGGCCTAGTTATGTTAAAGTTAGAGAAAAATTGACTTTAAGGCAAAAAATTACTAGAGGTAGGTAAAAAGAGTGCTTCATAATACTAAGAGTTAACTTACCAGTGAAGATATAACTAAGTTTTATGTACCTAATCACATCACATTAAGACATATAAAATAATAAAATACAGAATTATAAGTCAAAATATATACATCTACACTGATATATTTTAAGTCTTCTTGCAGTAACTGATAAAATAAACAGGCCAAAATTAATATAAAGACATAAATGATTTGAAAAACACAATTAAGAAACTTGACCTAATAGACAAAAATAAAACATTTTACCCAAGGACTGCAGAATATGTTCTTTTGAAGTGTACATAAAATATTACCAAACTTGATGTATGTTACACTCTTAAGTATCAATGAATTTCAAAATATTGAGGTCATACAGATTATATTAAACTAGAAATAAATAACAAAATATGAAAACTTTTCTACATCCTTGAGGAAATTAAGCATCACACTTTCAAAGAAAATACACCATTGAAATTAGAAGTTTCAACTTAGTTATGATGAAAATACAATGTATTAAAACTTGTATTATACAGATAAAGCCATGTTTAGAAGAAAATGTATAGTCAAGAAAAAGAATATTGAATGACTATGATCTAAACATCAGTTTCAAGAAAATAAATTATCTTTTTAAAGTACTCCTTTAAAAACATATTATTTTAATCCAAAAAAATAAAAAGAAAAATGAAGAATATAATAAAGATAAGAGCAGAAATTAATGAAATAGAAAATAAAATATAGAGTCATCAAAGTAAAAAATTGTTTTTATTAAAAACTAACATTAGGGAGAATGGCAAGTTGGCAACTAGAGAGGAGGTCCCTAAAGCCTACCTAGCAAACATAATTGAAAGGCCGCTCAGGAACCAAGAAAGAGGACTTTGATGGACAAAACAGCAGCTGAGAATTTTCCAAACCTATGGAAAGACCAGGAACCCCAAGTTCAAGAAGAAAACAGGTCTTCTAGATACCTGGACCCTAACAGATATTCTCCAAGACACAAGGTACTGAAGATGTCCAAAACTAAAGACAAAGAGACAATTCTCAAGGCAGCCATGGAAAAAGAACTATAAACTTTAAAGGAAAACGCATCAGGCTCGCATCAGATTTCTCAGCAAAAACTCCGAAAGCCAGGAGGGAGTTGAATTCAATATTCAAAAATTTAAAAGACAGAAACTTACAGCCAAGAAGAAATTCTTCAGCAAAATTATCTTTCAGATATAAAGGTGGAATAAAGACCTTCTCAGACACACAGAAGCTGAGGGAATTTACCAGTACAAGGCCAGCATCCCAAGAAGTAATGAAGGAGGCTCTTTGACTAGACAGAAAACATCAGGAAAAATGGAACAAAGTTGGAGTAACAAGAAAGAAACAAAAATGTAAAGAAAGAAACAAAGAAAGAAATAAGTAATGGCCACAGGAAATCCTCACATATTGATCATCACTCTAAATGTTAATGGACTGAACTCACCAATAAAAAGACAGAGTAGCAGACTGGATTAAAAAACAGAACCCATCCATATGGTGACTCCAACAAACACACCTCAGCCATGAGGATAGACACGGACTCAGAATGAAAGTATGGGAAACAATACTCCAAGCAAATGGTAACCAGAGAAAAGCAGGAGTTGCCATACTGATATCTAATGAAATAAACTTCAGGTTGAAAAAGATAGTAAAAGACAAATATGGACATTACATAATGATAAAGGCACAATACAACAACAAGAAGACTTGACACAAATTAATATATATCCTCCCAACCAGGATGCACCAAAATATACAAAGAAACTACTAACAGATTTGAAAGGAGAAACTCATAAATACACAATCATTGTGGGAGACTTAAACACCCCACTAACACTCATAGACAGATCATCCAAACAGAAAATACATAAGGAAATAACAGCTCTAAATGACACATTACATAATTGGACCTAATTGGCATTTACAGGACACTTCATCCAACAAAGAGAGACTACGCCTTCTTTGCTAGTGCGCACGGAACATTCTCAAGGATAGACCACATGCTGGGACACAAAAGTAGCCTCAGCAAATTCAAGAAGATTGAAATCATACCAGTGTATTCTCAGACCACAAAGTTTTGAATTTGAAGATCATCTGTAAAAGGAAAGCAGAAAAAACCACATATACATGGAGATTAAACAACAGCTTATTTAAAAAGGACTGGATAAAAGAACGAATAAAAGATGAGATTAAAAATATATAGAAACTTATGACAATGAAAATACAACGTATCAAAATTATTGGGACACAGCGAAAGTGGTAATAAGAGGGAAATTTATATCACTACAGGCCTATTTTAAGAAACAAGAAAAATCACAAGTAAACACCTTAACATCCCATCTTAAAGAACTAGAAAAAGAAGAACAGACAAAACCTAAAGTCAGCAGAAGGAAAGAAATACTAAAAATTAAAGCAGAGCTAAACCAATTAAAGAACAGAAAGACAATAAAAAAAAAGTAATATTATGAAGAGCTGGTTCTCTGAGAAAGTCAACAGAATTGATAAACCCCTGGCTAGACTAATCATAGGATGAAAGGAAAGGACACAAATATCCAAAATTAAGAATGAAAGGGGAGAAATTACCACTGACACCACAGAAATACAAAGGATTATAAGAAAATATTATGAAGGACTTTATGCCACAAAATTTAACAGCCTAGAAGAACTGGACAAGTTTCTACAAACTTATAGCCTGCCTAGACTGAACCAAGAAGAACTGGATAATCTAAATAGAACAATCAATAGCAACGAGATTGAAATGACTATCCATAATCTCTCTAAAGGCAAAAGCCCTGGACCAGATGATTTCACCAACGAGTTCTACCAAGCATTCAAAGAAGAATTAACACCTATCCTCCTCAGACTCTTCCAAAAAATTGAAGAGGAAGGAATACTTCCTAACTTATTTTATGAGGCCAACATTACCCTAATACTAAAGCCTGGCAAAGACAACAAAAAAAAGAAAACTATAGACCAATATCCCTGATGAACACAGATGCAAAAATCGTAAACAAAGTATTAGCAAATAGAATACAACTATGTATCAAAAAGATCATACATCATGATCAAGTGGGATTCATCCCGGGAGCACAAGGATGGTTCAACATCTGAAAATCAATCAATGTGATATATGACATAAACAAAATAAAAGACCATACAGTCATATCAATTGATGCACAAAAAGCTTTCGACAAGACACAACATCCATTTATGATCAAAACACCAAATAAAAGAGGTACACAAGGAAAGTATCTCAACATAACAAAGGCCATATATGACAAACTCTTGGCTAACATAATACTGAATGGGGAAAAGCTGAAGCCTAGTCCCCTGAAATCAGGAAGAATACAGGGATGCCCCTTGTCACCACTGTTATTTAATATAGTACTGGAAGTTCTAGCCACAGCAATCAGGCAAGAGAAAGGAATCAAAGGTATCCAAATGGGGAAAGAAGAGGTCAAATTGTCACTATTTGCAGATGACATGATACTTTATATAAAAAATCCCAAAGATTCCACCAGGAAACTATTAGAAACAATAAATGAACATAGTAAAGTCGCAGGATACAAAATCAATGAACAAAAATCAACAGCATTCCTATATACAAACAACAAATCCCCAGAAAATGAAATGAGGGAGTCAATTTCTTTTGCTATCACAAAAAAAAGAATGAAATACCTGGGAATTAACTTAACAAAGAATGTGATAGACTCATACATAGAAAACTATAAGACACTTTAGAAAGAAATTGGAACAGAATTTGGGGGTGGAAAAATATCCCCTCTTCATGGATAGGAAGGCTTAACAATGTTAAATGGCCATTCTTCCCAAAGCAATATACATATATAATGCAATACCTATGAAAATCCCACAATCAAACTTTCGTGAATAGATAAAAAAAATATCAGATTTATATGGAACCATAAAAGACCTTGAATTGCAAACCAATACTACATAAAAAGAATAAGGCTGGTGGCATTACATTTCCTGACTTCAATTTATATTACAAAGCAACAATAGTCAAGACAGCTTGGTACTGGCAGTAAAACAGAAATATAGACCAATGCAAAAGAACTGAAAACCCAGAAATAAATCCACAAATTTATAGACAAATAAATTTTGATAAAGGAGCAGAAAACATACAATGTATGTTTAGTAGGTGGTGCTGGGAAAACTGGAAAAGCATATGCAAAATAATGAACCTGAACTGTGAACTCTCTCCATATACAAAAAAAATTAATTCAAAATAGATTAAAGACCTTCATATCAGACCTGCAACAATAAACTGTATAGAAGAAAACATTGGTACTAAACTTATACACCTAGGACTCAAGGAAGACTTCATGAACCTGACCTCAAAGGCAAGGAAAGTAAAAGCACAAATAAATGAATGGGACTATATCAAACTAAAAAGCTTCTGCACGGCAAAAGAAACCATCAACAAAGCAAAGAGACAGCGAACTGAATGGGAGAAAATATTTGCAAATAACTCATCAGGTAAGGGTCTAATATCTAAAATATATAAAGAACTAATAAGATTTAACAACAAAAAAAACAAACAACCCAATTAAAAAGTGGGCAGAAGAACTAAACAGACACTTCTCCCATGAAAAAATAGAGATGGCCAGCAGACATGTGAAGAAATGCTCATCCTCATTAGCTATCAGGGAAATGCAAATCAAAACTACAATGAGATACCACCTCACACCTGTTATCAACAAGACAAGGAATAACAAGTGCTGGAGAGGATGTGGAGAAAAAGTAACTCTGGTACACTGCTGGTGGGAGTGCAAACTGGTACAATCACAGTGGAAGACAGTGTGGAGGTCCCTCAGAAAATTGGGAATGGAGTTCACATATGATCCAGCAGTCACCCTTCTGGGGATCTACCCAAAAAACTTGAAAACCATTGTCCGCAAAGACTTATGTACACCAATGTTCATTGCAGCACTGTTCACAGTGGCTAAAACATGGAAACAACCAAAGTGCCCTGTGACAGATGACTGGATAAAGAAGCTTTGGTACATATACACAATGGAATATTACTCAGCTATAAGAAAAAATGAAATATTGCCATTTGAAACAAAATGGATGCTTAGTGAAATAAGCCAGACAGAAAAAATAGAGAACTGTATGACTTCACTCATATGCAGAATATAAAACTGAAAGCAACAAAGAAAAAAGAAATGAACAAACAAACAAATAACCCATGGACACAATGAATAGTTTAATGTTTATTTGGGGACGAGTGGGTTAGGAAGGGGAGAAATGGGAGGGGTTGGGAAAGAAATGGGAGAAGCTAAATATAAGGTGATGGAAAGACAATTCACATTAGTTGGTGAACTTATACAAGTTGACAATGCAGTCTAGAATTGTATGCCTGTAACCTATGTAATCCTTGCTAACAGATGTCACCCCAATAAGTCTAACAATAAAAATCAATTAAAGAAATTAACAATAGTTCATAAAGCCTCAAGGAGATTGAATTATGAGAGAGAGAGAGAAGTGAGAAACCTGTAGTATCCTACCTTAGAAATGAAAATAAGACATCACAACATATCCAACATATTTTGAAATATTAATAATTTTATGCCAACAAATAAGATGAAGTTGTTATATTTCTAGAATAGCACAATTTACTAAAGTGTCCACAGAATGGACTTATAACAATAGTCCTCTAATTACTAAGAAAAAATTATATATGAGGACTGTCTGGAAATACTCCAGTCATATAAGCCTCTATATTTTATATTACATGGCTGGACAGTTTCCAAACAACCCTCATATAATTAGAAACTTTTGACAAAGTGAACTACAGGCCCATATGGTTTCATGGGAAAATTCCACCAAAACTTTAAGAAGTAAAGAATACCAATTTTATCCATATTTCTCCAGATAATAAACAAATAGGGATTTTTCAATCATTTTTAGGATAGCTTCATATTGTTTTCAAAGCCTGATGAGTACAGTATAAAAAAAAAAATCCAGAGGCTAATCTCAGTTTTGAAAATATAGGAGAGAATTTACTAAACCAAACAGTACTAAACTGAATCTAGTAGTACATTAAAAGAATTATTCTTAGAATTTAGTGTTGGCTCAAAATTTTAAAAGTAATCAATATAATATCCTTTACTGACTGAATAAAAGAGAAAAAAATATAATCAAATAAATAGATTGAGAAAAGTAATTTTATAAATTCAAGATTACTTCATGATTGAAAAATATAGCAAACTGGGAGTAAAAGGAAGCTTCTTTAATCTTGTAAAAATCATGTAACAAAACTTACATCAAATAGTATACTTCCTGGTGAAACACTACAGTTTTTTTTTTGTCTGATAGTGGGAATGGAACATAGATGCCCACTATTACCTCTTCACCATAACTTTGTGCAAGATATTCTATCTAGACATTACAGTAAGACCAAAAATAAAATAAAATAAAAACATAATGTTTAGAAGGGAAGAAATTTAAATGTCAATATTTATAAATAATTCTTATGTATATAGAAAATTTTAAAATCTATGGTTAAACTATGTTAAATAATAAATAAAGTTATTTAGAAAGAAAGCTAGTTGCAAGATTAATATATAATTAGAATGACATTCCAACATATTAGCAACAAATTTGGGAAGTGAACTTTTTAAAATAATGTAAAATGTCATCTGGTCAAGATGGCAGAGTAGAAAAATGTTATGACTGCTTTCTCGCATGACCACATGAAAATTACAACTAAATTATAAAACAATCAAACTGGCGAACCATCTGAACACTAGGTGTACAGAACTCATATAGCTAAGAATATAAAAAATAAATCACACTGAGACTGGGAGGAGAGGAGGAAACATGAAACAGGCTAAGTCCACACGCATGTGTCACAGTTGAGAATCAGTAGGAATATATGAGCTGTGGAGGTCACCCCTAAAAATTGAGGGATCCCAGCCCCACACTAGCCACTCCAATTCAAACCACTAGTGCTTGGAAGAGGAGTTTCCACAATGTCTGGCTGTGAAAATTACCTGGGATTCTGTCTGGGCAAGACAGAAGGCTGCTAGAAACCCAGATTTTTTTTAAAAGACCCACACACAGACTCACTCACTCACAAACACTCATCCTAAGCTCCAATGACAGTACAGAACCTTGAAAGGCACCAGAGATGTAAGGAGGGAAAACTGAACTGTGTGTCTTCAGGGTGAGGGCTGGAGGGACAGTGACCATTGTTCCTGTGTTGAGTTCTCCTTCCACATGCCCTGCCCACACAGGTGGGTGCCAAATCTGAATCTACATTAACCTGGTGAACACACTTCACTCCATCCTGATGACTGCCTGTGACCCTTTCCCACCCAACCCATACACTTCCTGAGGCTTTTTCACTGGAAGTCACCTGGCCTCAATAATGTTGCATATTTTATTAAACATTTTCAAATGGCCACAGGCCACAGGTAAGTGGTGTCTGGCCTTAGCATTCCCTATGTCCCTTGCTTACTGTCCCCAGACCTAGTACTGGTGACAGCCAGTCTCAGATCAAAGCATGGCTTCTCCCACATACTCTAGAACCAACAGAGAAAGCTACCACACTCAGGTCACTTTTGCTTCTTACCAAGTGGCCCCAGGTTGGTCACAGGCAGCAGCTAAACTTGGTCTTCACTGGAGCCCATCCCAAAATGTTCCTGAAACAGAACACCTGGTGGCTGGTGTCAGAAAACAACAGAGCACTACTTGATTAGCTCCCTAAATGAATGATAAACTCAAGAGGTGGTTTCAGCAAGAACCAGAGACCTGCTAGGGTAAATCCCATTCTGTGGTGTTACCCCCACACAGCAGCTCATAGCCTGTGGTCCTGGCAAATCATTATAGCCTGTCAGCCAGAGGCAGAACCCCACCCACTGACATACCAACAGTGATCAAAACCTACAGCAGGAGGGTACACAAAAGGGATACTCTTGCAGCATCTTATTCTGATGATGAGGGGTATGGTGCCAGTGAGCCTTAAGGGACACCTATTACATAAAACCATTTTGTCAAGACTGGGCGATATAGCAGATCTACCTAATACATAGAAATGAACACAAACAGGCAGCCAGAATGAAGACACAAAGAAACATGTCCAAGATTAAAAAAAAAAAAGCAGACAAATTACTAAATGAAATGGGGGGCAAGCAATCTAAAAAATAGTGCTCAGAACATGGATTATAAAGATACTCAATTAACTTAAAGGAAAAATAGGTGAACTCAGTGAGACCTTCAACAAAGAGATAGTAAACATTAAAAAATGACATAGAAACCATAAAAAAGAACCAATCAATTATGAAGAATACAATAACTGAAATGAAGAGTACAATAGAAGAAATAAACAGCAGATTCGATATAGCAGAGGATCAAATCAATAATTTGGAAGGCAAGGTAGCAGAAAATGCCCAATTGGGACAATAAATGAAAAGAAGAATCAAATAAAAAAGGAGAGTTTAAGGAAACCCTGGGACAACTTCAAGCACAACAACATTTCCATCATAGGGATACCAGAAGAAAAAGAGAAAGAGCAAGGGACTAAAAACCTTTTTGAAGAAATAAGGACAGAAAACTTCTCTAACCTAGTGAAAGAAATAGACAATGAAGCTCAGGAAGCACAGAGATTCCCAAACAAGATAAATCCTTAGAAACCCATGTGAAGTTCCATCATAATTGAAGTGTCAAAAGTTAAATACAAAAAGAGAAACTTAAAAGCAGCAAGAGAAAAATAGTTACTTACAAGGGAGATCTAAAAAAAATTGTCAGCTTATTTTTCAACAGAAACTTTTCAGGCTAGAAGGGATTGCCACAAAATATTCATAGGAATGAAAAGCAAGAATGTACAACCAAGACTAATCTACCAAGGAAGGCTATCATTTGAAATCAAAAGAGAGATAAAGAACTTTCTACACAAAAAAAAAAAGGCTAAAGGAATTTATATCCACCAAAAGCAGTATTACAAAAAATACTAAAAGGACTTCTTTAAGAAGAAGAAGGAAAAAACAGAACATAAATGAGAATAACAAAATGAAAATAACTACATACTTATCAATAATCATTTTAAATATAAATGGACTAAATGTTCCAATCAAAAGATATAGGGTAGCTGAATGGATAAGAAAACAAGACTCTTGCATATGCTGCATACAATAGACTCACTTCAGATTTAAAGAAACACACAGACTGAAAGTAAAAGGATGGAAAAGGATAATTAGTGCAAATAGAAGCAAAAGTAAGCTAGGGTACCAATATTTATATTAGACAAAATAGACTTTAAATTGAAGACAATAACAAGAGGCAAAGAAATACATTTCACAATGATAAAGAGATCAATGTAACAAGATAATATAATCCTTGTAAACATTTATACACCCAATGTATGAGCACCTAAATATATAATGTAAGCAGTTACTGACATAAAGGGAGAGATAGACATTAAAAGAGTAATTGTAAGAAACTTTAACATCCCATTACCATTAATGGATAGATCATCCAAACAGACATCAACAACATAAGAGTGTCCTTAAATGACACATCATACCAGAAAAATTAATTAATATTTTCAGACATTTTACCCCAAAGCAATGTAATATACATTATTTACAATATTATATTATTTTCTGTTGTACAACACAGTGATTAGACATTTATATAACTTACAAAGTGATCACCCTAATAAATCTAACACTCATTTGAAATCATACATAGTTATTACATCATTATTAACTAAATTCCCTATTCTATACATTACATCTCCATGACAATTCGGTAACTACTAATTTGTACATCTTAATCTCTTCTTTTTCTCAACATACCCCCAATCTCCCTCATATCTTCCAACCATTAAAATGTTCTCTGTATCTACAAATTTCTTTGTGTTTTGCTTGTTCATTTATTTGTTTTGTTTTGTTTTTTAATTTCACATATAAGTTTCAAGCATGCTTGGAAGATTATCCAGGATAGACAACATATTAGGCCACAAAGCAAGCCTCTATAAATTTAAGAAGATTGAAAGCATATCAAGCATGTTCTCCAACCATAATGATATAAAACTAGAAATCAATTACAGGCAATCTCCTTATAACATGGTACTTCTATAACATGCTTTCTTTCAAATAAGTTTCAAAAATTGGAGGGTACCCTCATACAACATGACATCCTAGAACACGGTTTCACTCTAACATGGTTTGATAATAAGAAAAATCCCCAAACAACACGGAGCATAATAAGAGCTTTTAAGAGCAAAAAATATATATCTCATTTGAAATGAGGGAAATCCCTGAACAATATGAGACATAATAAGAGCTTTTAAGAGAAAAAAATTCTCATTTGAAATTAGGAAAGTTCTCGAACAACAGGGAACATAATAAGAGCTTTTAAAAGTAAAAGGTATCTCATTTGAAATTAGAGAAATTCCCAAAAAACACAAAGAAAACATTGTTTAATGCATATTAATACGTTACATTTTTAGTGAAAATTGCATTGATATATTTATTTTAATTATAAACATGTAATGGTATGGTTTTTTTTTAATATTTGAAACCTAACCCCCTTTTTTGTACTATTTCTTTGTTTCATAAAGTATGAACAGGCATAACACGCCATTTTAAGGAATGTGACAACTGTGCTATACAGGGTGTACCTGCACTCAAGCAAAAAAATGGAAAACACATAAACGCATGTTCACTAAATAACATGCTACTAAATAATGAATGAGTTAAGAATTAAATCAAGGTAGAAATCAAAGTGTACCTTGAGAAAAATGAAAATGAAACCACAATGATTCAAAATTTATGGGACACAGGAAAAGCAGTCCTAAGAGAGAAGTTTATAGCAATACAGGCCTACCTCAAGAAACAAGGAAAAATCTCAAATAAACAATATAACCTTACACCTATATGAACTAGAAAAAAAAAACAGCAAACAAAGCCCAAAACGAGTATTATAGAAAGAAGGAAATAATAAAGATCAGAATGGAAATTAAAAAATAGAGTCAAAAAATAGCAATACAAAAGATTCATGAAACTAAGAGCTGGTTCTTTAAAAAAATAAACAAAATTTATAAACCTTTAACCAGGCTCATCAAGAAAAAAAAAAATGAGAGAGAGGACCCATGTAAATAAAATCAGAAATGAAAGAGAAGTGACAACTGACACCACAGAAACACAAAATATTATAAGAGAATACTATGAAGAATTATATGCCAACAGATTGCACAATCTGAAAGAAATGGGTAAATTCCTAGAAACATACAATATTCAAAGACTGAGTCAATAAGAAATAGAAAATATAAACAAGCTGATATCTACTAATGAAATCAAATCAGTAATAAAAAAAGATTCTAACAAACAAAAGTCCTGGACCAAATGGCTTCACAGATAAATTTTACCTAATGTTCAAAGGAGAATTTGTACCTGTCCTCTCAAAGTATTCTGAAATTCAAAAGGAGAAAAATCTCCCAGTTTCATTATATGAGCCCATTGTTACCCTGATTCAAAAAACAGACAAAAATATTTGAAAAAAAATAGGCCAATATATTCAATGAACACAGATGCAAAAACCCTCAACAAAATATTAACAAACCTAATTCAGCAATACCTTAAAAAGATCACACACCACGATCAAGTGCAACTTATTCCTGGGATGCAAGTTTGGTTCAATATCCACACATCAATTAACCTGACAGACCAAGTAAACAAAATGAAGGCTAAAAATCATATGATCATGTCAACACATGCAGGAAAAGCATTTAACAAAATCTAGCACTCATTTGTAATAAAATCTGTCAGCAAAATGAGAATACAATGCACATACCTTAACATAATCAAGGCCATACATGACAAACCCACAGCTAACATCACATTCAACAAAAAAAAGCTAAAAGTGTTTTCCTTGAGATTAGGAACAAGACCATTAAAAATCTACCAGAACTAATAAATAAATTCAATAAAGTAGCAGGATAAAAAATTAATTTGAAATCAGTTCCATTATTATACATCAATAATAAATTATCAGAAAAATAAATTAAGAATACCAACTCATTAACAATTGCACAAAAAATGCTGAGAAATGAATTTAACCAAGAAAGTAAAAGACCTGTACTCAAAAAATTATAAGACATTGAAGAGAGAAATTAAAGAAGATACCAATAAATGATAACATATACCGTGCTCATGGATAGGAAGAATTAAAGTAGTTAAAATGTATATACTACCCAAAGCAATATATAGTTTCAATGCAATTTCTATCAACCCACCAATGGCATTTTTCAAGGAACCAGAACAAGAAATCATGAAATGTATATGAACCCATAAAAGACCCCAGATAGCCATGACAACCCTGAGAAAGAAGAACAAAGCTGGAGGTCTCATGCTACCTCACATCAAATTATACTACATAGACATAGTAATCAAACCAGCATAGTATTGACATGAAAACAGACACATAGCTCAAGGGAGCAGATTAGTGATCCCAGGAATAAATCTATGCATATATGGTCAGTAAATCTATGACAAAGGAAGCAAGAATTTCCATTGGGATAAAGATTGTTTATTCAATAAATGGTTCTGGGAAAACTGTACATACACATGCAAAAAAATGAAACTGGATCACCTTCTTACACCATATGGAAGAACAATCTCAAAATAGATTAAAGACTTAAAGGTAAGACATGAAACCATAAAACTCCTAGGAGAAAATATAGGAAGTAAACCCTCAGACATTACCCTTAGTAATATCTTTACTGAGCTATCTCCACAGGCATAGGAAACAAAAGAAAAAATAAATAAATAGGACTACATTAAACTAAAAATGTTTTTCCACTGCAAACAAAAGCATAAAAAATAATAAGACATGCTACTGAATGGAAGAAGGTATTTGCCAATGATATCTCTGTAAATAAGGTAATATAAAAAATTTATGAAGAACTCATAAAATTTAACACCAAAAACCAATCTAATAAAAAATGAGTGGGGGACCTGAATGGACATTTCTCTAATAAGGACATACAAATTTTCAATAGACACATGAAAAGATACTTAATATCACTAATCATCAGGGAAATGCAAATTAAAACTACAATGAGCTATCACCACACACCTGCCAAAATGGCTAGCATCAATAAGTTGAAAAACAACAAGTGTTGGTGAGGATGCAGAGGAAAGGGAACACTTGTGCAATTGCAGTTTGGTACACCCACTATATAAAACATTTGGGAGGTTCCTCAAACATTTAAAAATAGAGCTACTTTATGACCCAGTAATTTCACTTCTGGGTATTTATCTGAAGAAATAGAAATAGTAATTTGAAAAGATACATGCCTTTGTATACTCATTGCATCCTTATTTATAATAGCCAAGATATGGAAACAACCTAAATGTCCATCAATAGACCACTAGATAAAGAATAAGTGATACATACATACAATAAGATATTACTTGGCCATAGAAAATAATGAAATCTTACTACTTGTGAGAACGTGGATTGACTTAGACAGTATTACACTAAGTGAAATAAATCATACAAAGAAATAGAAATACCACTATGATTTTACTTATATGTGGAATCTAAAAAGCAAATGAAAACAAGGACAACAGAAGCAGACTCAGATTCAGAGAATAAACTGATGGTCACCAGATGAAAGGAAGGTTAGAAGACTGAGTGAAAAAAATTCAAGGGATTATGAAGTACAAATTGGCAGTTACAAAACAGGGAATATAGTCAATAATATTACAATAACTATGATGCCGATGGATACTACCTTTATTGAGGAAAGCACTTCATAAATTATATAACTATCTAACCACTATGCTATAGACCTGAAACTAATATAAGATTAGATGTCAATTGTAATTTTAAAATAATAAAAAGATACCTCAACATAATATAGGCCATATATAAAAAGCCCTCAGCTAGTACCATACTGAACAGGATAAAACTAAAGCCTATTCTCCTAAAATCAGGAATAAGACAAGGATACACCTGCTATTTATTATAGTACTGGAAGTTCAAGCAAGAGCAATCAGGCAAGAGAAGGGAATAAAAAGCATCCAAATTGGGAAAGAACAAGTTAAACTGTCACTATTTCCAGATGACATGATCCTTTATAGAGAAAATCCAAAATAATCCACTAGAAAACTATTAGAAACAATAATTGAGTACAGTAAAGTATCAGGATACAAAATCAATGAACAAAAATCAATTGGATTTCTATATACCAACAATAAAACTTAAGAAAAATAAATGAGAAGGAGAACAAGATGGCGACTGGAGAGGAGGTCCCTAAGCCTCTCTGAGAAAACACAATTAAATGGCCACCCAGGAGCCAAGAAAGGGGACCTTGAGTGACAAAAGAGGGCAGCTGAGACATACACGCATCACCAGTAAACACCTAAGGGTTGGAGAGAAAGAGGCAAGCAGGAGAGAGGGGAGGGAGCAAAGATGGATCGCAACAGGACCCGATCGCGGCTGGCTGCAGTGCATGAGAGGGAAGAAGCCAAAAGGCGACAAGAGGAAAAGCCCTAGAAAAGTTGCAGAACAGTGGTAATCCGTTGGGGAACTAGGCTGGGGAGCTGGAATTTGGAGCAGCGATTTGGGGACAGACCTTGGGAGCCAGGCTCTGGAACCCTTGAGTGGTAGCAGGGCTGAGCGAGGACTCTGAACTACAGAGGGACATCTTGGCTCTAGGCTCCCTTGGGACCCACAGCGCAGGCGCACATGATTCCTGCACAGGGCTGCGGTTCCTGGTCCCAGCCCGGTGCGGAGGCGGACCGGCTGCCGGCGCTGCGTGCACAGCTCCTGTGCAGGGTTGTGGCTCCTGTTCCAGCCCGCGGTGAAGGTGGACTGGCTGCCACGCGGGCAGCGCACAGCCCCTACACAAGGCTGCAGTTCCTGGTCCCGGCCTGCGGCGGAGGCAAACCGGCTGCCAGCGCAGCGTGCGCAGCTCCTGCGTGGAGTTGTGGCTCCTGTTCCAGCCCGCTATGGAGGCGGACCGGTTGCTGGTGCAGCATGCGTGGCTCCTGCGTGGGGCTGCAGCTCCCATTCCAGGCCCACTGAAGAGGTGGGCCGGCTGCCTTCCTACCACAGGGTCAGACCCACAGCTTCGGACTTGTGTGCATGCCTGCTTGCATGCCCCTGGGTCCTAAAAGCAGTGCGAGCCCGCAGAATCTGCCCCAAAATTTGGGAACGGAATCAGGCCTGGGAAGAAAGGCAGATTTGATACATTTGCCCCAGCCAGCAGGAGCAGCCTTGGCCCGCATAACCCAGCTTCCCCAGCAAAGGGCAGAAGGTAGAGCTGCCCCGGTGTGCCTTTGTTGGCCTCTCCCCTTTCCTACAACCTCCCCAACCAACTAACTACAGGAAGCAGACGAACCATAATAGATGCGCACTGCCTCCAAACATAGCAGGAAACCAGAAATAAGAAATAAACAACCCCTCTCTCTCCCAAAACTTGCGCTCCCAGTACCACCTCATGTCTGCCCTACAGCAAGACACCACAAAATACCAATCTGGGCTCCTGGACACTACTGAACATAATGCCCCCATGTCAAAGAGGAAGAACCCAGCAGACCGGATGATTTCCTTAAAAACTAAAACTTCTCACAAAGAACAGGACATTTATCAAGACAGCTTCTTAGACCTAGAAGCTTCCGAATTAAGTGACAGAGAATTTAAAATAGCGATTCTAAAGTCTGTGAGAGAAATGAAAACATACTGGCAGAGCATCATGGCTAGCATAAACAACATAAAAAAGGACAAGAATGACATAAAAAAAGAACTTCATGAACAAAAGGAACAATTTAACAAATAATATCAAAACATAAGGAAGATTGAGATGGAAATGTGAGAGATAAATAATACAATAAAAGAAGTGAGAAACGAAATAACTGCCATAGGAAACAGGGCCAACCAGACGGAGGAAAGAATTAGTGATATCAAAGATCAGAACATGGAAAGAGGTAAGAGAGAGGAAGAGAGGGAATATAACCAAAAGGATTGAAAGAACTCTACAAGAACTATCTGACTCCATGAGACAAAACAACATCAGGATAATAGGAATAGAAGAAGGGGTAGAGCATTCCACAGAGAACATACTCAAACAAATAGTAGATGACTTTCCAAACCTATGGAATGATCTCGAACCCCAACTTCAAGAAGAAAACAGGTCCCCTAGATACCTGGACCCTAACAGATCTTCTCCAAGACATATGGTACTAAACATGTCCAAAACTAAAGACAAAGAGACAATTCTCAAGGCAGCCAGGGAAAAAAGAACTATAACTTTTAGAGGAAAACCCATCAGATTGGCATCAGATTTCTCAGCAGAAACTCTGTAAGCGAGGAGGGAGTGGAATCCAATATTCAAAGATTTAAAAGAGAGGAACTTCCAGCCAAGAATAAATTATCCAGAAAAATTATCTTTCAGATGTGAAGGTGGAATATAGACCTTCTCAGACACACAGAAGTTGAGGGAATTTGCCAACACAAGGCCAGCACTCCAAGAAATACTGAAAGAGGCTCTTCGACCTGAAACAAAACATCAGGAAAAATGGAATAAAGTTGGGGCAATAAGATAGAAACAACATAAAACAAAAACAAACAAAGAAATAAGTAATGGCCACAGGAAATCCTCACATATCGAACATCACTCTAAATGTTAATGGACTGAACTCACCAATAAAAAGACACAGAGTAGCAGACTGGATTAAAAAACAGAACCCATTCACATGCTGTCTCCAAGAAACACACCTCAGCCATAAGGACAAACACAGACTCAGAGTGAAAGGATGGGAAACAATACTTCAAGCAAATGGTAACCAGAGAAAGGCAGGAGTTGCCATACTGATAACTAATGAAATAAACTTCAGGTTAAAAAAGAAAGCAAAAGACAAGGATAGACATTACATAATGATAAAAGGCACAATACAACAACAAGAAGACTTGACACTAATTAATATATAGGCTCCCAACCAGGATACACCAAAATATACAAAGAAACTACTAACAGATTTGAAAGGGGAAACTGATGAACACACAATCACTGTGGGAGACTTAAACACCCCACTAACAGCCATGGATAGATCATCTAAACAGAAAATAAATAAGGAAACAACAGCTCTAAACGACATATTACAGCAATAGGACATAATTGACATTTACAGGACACTTCATCCAACAAAAAGAGACTATTCCTTCTTTTCTAGTGCACATGGAATATTCCAAGGATAGACCAGATGCTGGGTCACAAAAGTAGCCTCAGCAAATTCAAGGAGATCAAAATCATACCAAGTGTATTCTCAGACCACAAGGCTTGGAAATTGGAGATCAACTGTAAAAGGAAAGCAGAAAGAAACACATATACATGGAGATTAAACAACAACTTATTAAAAAAGGACTGGATAAAAGAACAAATAAAAGATGAGATTAAAAAATATATAGAAACTAATGACAATGAAAATACAACATATCAGAATTATTGGGACACAGCAAAAGTGGTAGTAAGAGGGAAATTTATATCACTACAGGCCTATTTTAAGAAACAAGAAAAATCACAAGTAAACGTCTTAACATCCCATCTTAAAGAACTCGAAAAAGAAGAGCAGACAAAACCCAAAGTCAGCAGAAGGATAGAAATAATAAAAATTAAAGCACAGCTATACCAATTAGAGAACAGAAGGACAATAGAAATAATTAATATTACGAAGAGCTGGTTCTTTGAGAAAGTCAACAAAATTGACAAACCCCTGGCTAAACTAATCAAAGTACAAACAGAAAGGACTCAAATATCCACAATTTGAAATGAAACGTGGGAAATTACCACTGATACCACAGAAATAGAAAGGATTATAAGAAAACATTATGAAGAACTTTATGCCACTAAATTTATCAACCTAGAAGAAATGGACAAATTTCTAGAAACTTATAGCCTACCTAGATTGAAACAAGAAGAACTGGATAATCTAAATAGACCCATTGATAGTGAAGAGAATAAAATGACTATCCATAATCTCCCTAAAGGCAAAATCCCTGGACCAGATGGTTTCACCAATGAGTTTTACCAAGCATTCAAAGAAGAATTAACACCTACGCTCCTCAGACTCTTCCAAAAAATTGAAGAGGAAGCAATACTTCCTAACTCGTTCTAAGAGGCCAACATTACTCTAATACCAAAGCCTGGCAAAGAAAAAACAAAGAAAGAAAACTATAGACCAATATCTCTGATGAACACACATGCAAAAATCCTGAACAAAATATTAGCAAACAGAATACAACAATGTATCAAAAAGATAATACATCAAGATCAATTGGGATTCATTCCGGGAGCACAAGGATGGTTCAACATATGAAAATCAATCAATGTGATACACCACATAAACAAAATGGAAGATAAAGACCATATGGCCATTTCAATTGATGCAGAAAAAGCTTTCAACAAGATACAGCATCCATTTATGATCAAAACACTAAATAAAATAGGTATAGAAGGAAAGTATCTCAACATAATAAAGGCATATATGACAAGCCCTCGGCTAACATCATACTGAATGGGGAAAAGCTGAAGCCTATTCCGCTAAAATCAGGAACAAGACAGGGATGCCCCCTGTCACCACTGTGATTTAATATAGTACTGGAAGTTCTAGCCACAGCAATCAGGCAAGAGAAAGGAATCAAATGTATCCAAATTGGGAAACAAGAGGTCAAATTGTCACTATTTGCAGATGACATGATCCTTTACATAAAAAATCCCAAAGATTCCACCTGGAAACTATTAGAAACAATAAACGAATATAGCAAAGTCTCGGGCTACAAAATCAATGAAAAAAATCAATAGCATACCTATATACAAACAACGAATCCACAACAAAAGAAATGAGGGAGTCAATTCCCTTTGGTATCACAACAAAAAGAATGAAATTCCTGGGAATTAACTTAACGAAGGAGGCGACAGACTTATACATGGAAAACTATGACACTTTTGAAAGAAATTGAAAGAAAATTTAAGAGGTGGAAAAATGTCCCATATTCATGGGTAGGAAGAGTTAACATTGTTAAAATGGCCATTCTGCCCAAAGCAATCTACAGATTTAATGCAATACCCATCAAAATCCCACAATCATACTTTAGTGAAATAGATAAAAGAATTAGTAAATTTATATGGAACCATAAAAGACCTCAAATTGCCAAAGCAATACTACATAAAAAGAATAAGGCTGGTGGAATTACATTCCCTGACTTCAATTTATATTACAAAGCGTCAATAGTCAAAACAGCTTGGTATTGGCAGAAAAACAGAAAGATACACCAATGGAAGAGAACTGAAAACCCAGAAATAAACCCACAAATATATGGACAAATAATTTTCAATAAAGGAGCAAAAAACATACAATGGGGAAAAGACAGCCTCTTTAGTAGGTGGTGCTGGGAAAACTGGAAAAACATATGCAAAAGAATGAACTTGAGCTGTGAACTCTCTCCATATACAAAAGTTAACTCGAAATGGATTAAAGACCTTCATATCAGACCTGCAACAATAAACTGTACAGAAGAAAGCATTGGTACTAAACTTATACACCTAGGACTCAAGGAAGACTTCATGAACCTGACCTCAAAGGCAAGAGAAGTAAATGCAAAAATAAATGAATGGGACTATATCAAACTAAAAAGCTTCTGCACAGCAAAAGAAACCATCAACAAGGCAAAGAGACAGCCAACTGAATGGGAGAAAATATTTGCATATAACGCATCAGATAAGGGTCTAATATCTAAAATATATAAAGAACTAATAAGACTTAACAACCAAAAAACAAACAACTCAATTAAAAAGTGGGCAGAAGAACTAAACAGACACTTCTCCCATGAAGAAATACAGATGGCCAGCAGACATATGAATAAATGCTCCTCCTCATTAGCAATCGGGGAAATGCAAATCAAAACCACAATTAGATACCATCTCACACCTGTTAGAGTAGCTATTATCAACAAGACAAGGAATAACAAGTGCTGGAGAGGATGTGAAGAGAAAGGAACTCTTGCACACTGCTGGTGGGAGTACAAACTGGTACAACCACTGTGGAAGGCAGTGTGGAGGTTCCTCAGAAAATTGGGAATGGAGCTCACATATGACCCAGCAATCTCCCTTCTGAGGATCTACCCAAAAAACTTGAAAACTTTTGTCCGCAAAGACTTATGTGCCTCAATGTTCATTGCAGCACTGTTCACAGCAGCCAAAACATGGAAACAAACAAAGTGCCCTGCGACAGATAACTGGATAAAAAAGCTGTGGTACGTCCACTCAATGGAATATTACTCAGCTATAAGAAAAGGTGAAATACTGCCATTTGCAACAAAATGGATGGACCTGGAGATCATCATTCTTTGCGAAATAAGCCAGACAGAAAAAACAAAGAACTGTATGACTTCACTCATAAACGGAATATAAAACTGAAAACAACAAAGAGAAAAGAAATGAACAAACAAACAAATAACCCATGGACACAATCAATAGATTAATGTTTATTTGGGAATGAGTGGGTTAGGGAGGGTAGAAAGGGCAAGGGGTGGAAGAGGAGGGAGGGGAAGCTAAATATAAGGTGATGGAAAGAGAAGTCACATTAGGTGGTGAACTTATTACACAACAAGTTGACAATGCACTGTAGAATTGTATGCCTGAAACCTATGTAATCCTTGCTAACAGATGTCACCCCAATATGTCTAACAATAAAAATGAATTTATAAATAAATAAATAAATAAACTTAGAGAAAGCCTGAAAAAAAAGAAGAAATGAGAAAAATAATACCTTTTGTGATTGCATAAAAAAATTAAATATCTAGGAATAAACATAATAAGGAATGTGAAAGATTTATACACTGAAAACTATAAGAGACTACTAAAAGGAAGAGGACATAAGGAAATGGAAAGATATTTTGTGTTCAAGGATTGGAAGAATCAACATAGTTAAAATGGCCATATTATTCAAGGCAATATACAGATTTAATGCAATTCCCATCAAAATCTCACAGAAATTCTTACAAGAAATAGATAAAAGAATCATTAGATTCATATAGAACCACAAAAGACCCAGAATTGCCAAAGCAATGCTTCACAAAAATAAGGCTGTAGGCATCACACTTCCAAAATTCAATCTATAATACAAAGCATCAATAATCAAAACAGCTTGGTATTGGCAGGAAAACAAACACAAAAATTAATGGAAAATAATAAAAATCTCAGAAATAAAGTCACAAATATATGCGAAGATAATTTTTGGCAAAAGAGCATAAAATACACAATAGGGAAATGAAACCCTCTTTGGTAAATGGTGCTGGGAAAATTGGAAAACTATATGCAAAAGAATGAATCGGAACTGTGAACAGTCACCATGTACCAAAATTAACTCAAAATGGTTTAAAGACCTTCATTTAAGTTCCCAAACAATAAGCTACATAGAAGAAAATATCAGTACTAGACTTATGGACCTCAGGTTCAGAGAGAACTTCATAAACCTGACCTCAAAGGCAAGGGAGATAAAGCAAAAATAAATAAATGGAGCTATATCAAATTGAAAAGCTTCTGCACAGGAAAGGAAACCATCAACAAAGTAAAGAGACAAGCAATGGAATAGGAGAAAATATTTGCAAGCAATGCCTCTGATGAGGGGCTAATATTTAAAATATGTAAAGAACACTTATAACTCAACAACACAAAACAAACAATCCAATTTAAAAAAAATGAGCAGAGTGCCTGAACAGACACTGTTCAGGAAAACATACTGATGATCAACAAACACATGAAAAAATGCTCAACTTCATTTCCTATTAGGGTAATGCAAGTCAACACCACAATGAGATCCCACTCCACACCTGAGAGAATGACTATTATTAACAAGACAAGGAATAACAAGTGCTAGAGAGAATGTGGAGGACAAGGAACCCTCATACACTACTGGTGGGAATGCAAACTGATACAACCACTGTGGAGAAGAGTATGGAGGTTCTACCAAAAAAACTGAGAAGAGAATTGCCATATGACCCAGCAATTTTTCTTCTGAGTATGTACCCAAAGAACCTGAAAACCTCACTCTGCAAAGATATGTGCACCCCAATATGCATCACAGCTCTATTCACTGTGGCCAAGTCATGAAAGCAGCCAAAGTGTCCTCTGATAGATTACTGGATAAAGAAGCTGTGGTACATTTACACAATAGAATACTGCTCAGCTCTAAAAATGGTGAAATAGGACCATTTATGACAACATGGATGGATCTTGCAATCATCATGCTAAGTGAAATAAGCCAGACAGGAAAAACCAAGAACTACATAATTTCATTCATATAAGGAACATAAAACTGAAAGCAAGAAATAAAACTCATGAACATAATAGTGTAGTAGTGAGGGTAAGGGGGGAGAAGTTGGTGGGGAAGGGACAGGGACACAAGTATATGGTGACAGAAGGAGAACTGAATTTAGGTGATGAACACATAATACAACACATAGATGATGTATTGTAGAATTGTACATCTGGAATCTATGTAATTTTTACTAATTTACGTCATCCCAATAATTTTAACAATAAAAAAAGAAAAAGTAGATGAAGCAAAAATAAATAAATAATAGAAAGATAAATAAAAAACATATTAAAGCACACACAAGAATGTAAAATATCATTACCTATTAATAAATCTATTTCTTGCAATAGGTAGTAGTTACACAGGTTTTTTATTTCATTTCATTAAGTATACCTATAATATTCACACTTGTTTTGCATAAATGTTTTATATACAAGGGCTGTCTGAAAAAAAATCCAGCCATAAATGCCTGTATTTTTCATATTACATGGCTGTATACTTTCTGGACAGCCCTCGTGTGTTATATACTTAAACAAAATTTTTATTTAAATAATCAACCACAGACCAAAAATGTGTACAATGTATATAAATATGACTGAATCTTAGCAATGTAACATTGAAAATAATATTAAGATTCAGAATATTATGTATAGCATGAAGCTAAAACTATATGTAATATATAAGATATATATGTATATATATGTGTGTATAATATACAAGATATGTATTCATATACATATATGTGTGTGTTTATGTGTATATGTATATCTGCAGAATACATTTAAGTGCACTAAAGCTACATAAAATAGAAAGCCAGGGAACAATGACTATTGGATTAAGTGTAGGAGACCCAGAGAAATGGAATGGCAAAAAAAATAAACATACATAAATAAAGGCCAAATCACTCTCAAAGCCTAGGCTTTCTTTTGCATGTTAGGTTTCTGCATGGTTATTACATTACACAAAATGATTTATTAAATAAAGTACTGAAATTATGATACCAATGAAAAGAGTATATCATAAAAATGTTTATAATTAGTCAAATCTATGCCTTTCAAATGAAAATTATTTTAATATAAAAATATTTTTTATTGTTAAACTTATTGTAGTGATATTTGTCAGCAAGGATTTCATATGTTCCAGGTGTACAATTCCACAGTGCATTGCTTAATTGTTGCATTATGTGTTCACCACCCAGTGTGAGTTTTCTTTCCAGCACCATATATTTGGCTGCCCCTCGCTCTTCTCCCATCCCCTCTCTTCTTGCTCCTAAAAAGCCATTAAACTATTTATTGTGTCCATGTGTTCTTCTGTTTGTTCATTTTTTTGTTTTTCTTTGTTGTTTTTAGTTTTATATTCCACATGTTAGTGAAGTCATATGCTTCTTGGTTTTTTCTGTATGTTTATTTCACTTAGCATGATGATCTCTAGGTCCATCCATTTTGTAGCAAATGGCGGTATTTCATCTTTTCTTATAGCTGAGTAATATTCCATTGTGTATATGTATTACTGCTTCTTTATCCAGTCATCTATTGAAGGGCATTTTGGTTGTTTCCATGTCTTGGCCATGGTGAACAGCGCTGTGATGAACATTGAGGTACATAGGTTTTTGTGAATAAAGGTTTTCAAGGTTTTGTGTAGATATCCAGAAGAAGCATTGCTGGGTCATATGGGAATTCCTTTCCCAAATTTCTGAGGAACCTTCACACTATCTTCCATAACAGTTATACCAATTTCCATTCCCACCAGCAGTTTGTGAGAGTTCCGTTTTCTCCACATCCTCTGCAGAACTTGCTCTTCCTTGTCTTGTCGATAACAGCCCTCATTGTGGTTTCAATTTGCATTTTCCTGATAGCTAATGAGGTTGAGCGTTTTCTCATATGTCTATTGGCCATTTGTATTTCTTCATGATAGAAGTGTCTGTTTAGGTCTTCTGCGCACTTTTTAATTAGGTTGTTTGTTTTATTGCTTTTAAGTCATATTAGTTTTTTATATATTTTACACATTATACCCCTATCAGATGCATTGTTTGCATTTTTTCCCATTCAGCTGGCTGTCTTTTTCCTTTGTTGATGGTTTCTTTTGCTGTGCAAAAGGTTTTTAGTTTGATATTGTCCCATTCATTTATTTTTGCTTCTATTCCCCTTGCCTTTGAAGTTAACTTCATGAAGTCTTCCTTGAGTCCTAGATAGGTAAGTTTGGTACCAATGTTTTTTTCTATACAGTTTATTGTTTTGGGTCTTAAATGAAAGTCTTTAATCTATTTTGAATTAATTTTAGTATATGGTGAGACTTCACAGATCAGATTCATTCTTTTACATATGTTTTTTCAGTTTTCCCAGCACCATCTACTGAAGAGGCTGTCTTTTCCCCATTGCATATTTTTTGCTCCTTTATAAAAATTTATTTGTCCATGAATTTGTGAATTTATTTCTGGGTTTTCAATTCTGTTCCATTTTTCCATGTGTCTGCTTTCCTGCCAATACCAAGCTGTTTTGATTATTGATGATTTGTAGCAGAAATTGAAATCAAGGAGTGTAATACCACCAGGCTTATTCCTTTTATGTAAAATCGCTTTGGCAATTCAAGACCTTTTGTGGTTCCATACAAATCTTACAATATTTTTATTTATTTCATGAAAGTATTATTATAAGATGATGATGGAAATTGCATTAAATCTGTAAATTGTTTTGAGTACTATGACAATTTTAACAATGATAATTCTTCTTATCTATGAACAGTAAATATCTTTCCATTTCTTTGTGTCCTCTTATATTTCTTTCAGAAGTTTCTTATAGATTTCCACGTATAAATCCTTCACTTTCTTTGTTAATTCCCAGTTATTTTATTATTTTCATTATTACAGAAAAAGGTATTGATTCCTTCATTTCTTTTTCTGAAGGTTCGTTGTTTGTATATAGCAATGCTGTTAATTTTTGTACATTGATTTTGTATCTTGCTTCTTTACTGTATTTGTTTATTGTTTCTAATCATTTCCCGGTGGAGTCTTTGGAATTTCCTATAAAAAGGATCATGTCATCTACAAGTCTGACAATTTGACCTCTTCTTTCTCAGTTTCGATACCTTTTATTTCTTTCTTTTGTCTGATTGCTCTGGCTACAACTTCCTGTACTATATTGAATAGCAGTACTGACAGTGGACATCCCTGTCTCAATCCTGATTTTAAGAAAATGGGCTTCAGCTCTTCCTATTCAGTATGATATTAGCTGAGGGTCTGTCATACATGGCTTTAATTATGTTGAAATACTCTCTTTCTATACCCATTTTATTCAGTGTTTTGATAGTAAATAGATGTTGTATCTTGTTGAATCATATTTCTGCATCAATTGATATGATCGTATGGTCTTTATATTTTATTTCATTTATGTGGTGTATCACATTGATTGATTTTCATATATTGAACCATCCTTGTGCTCCTGGGATGAATCCCACTTGATCATGATGTATAATCTTTTTGATGCATTGTTGCATTCTATTTCCTAATATATTGTTTAAAACTTTTGCATCTGTGTTCATCAGAGATATTGGTCTATAGTTTTCTTTTCTTGTGTGTTGTCTTTACCAGGCTTTGTTAATAGGGTAGTGCTAGCCTCATAGAATGAGTTAGAATGCATTGCTACATCTTTAATTTTTTGGAAGAATCTGAGGATCATAGGCATTAATTCTTCTTTAAATGTTTGGTAAAATTTGTTGGTGAGACCATCTGATTCAGAAATTTTGCCTCTTGGGAGGTTGTGGAAAGTCCTTTCAATTTCTTTATTATTGATTGCTTTATTTAGATTAACCAGTTCTACTTGGTAAATTCTAGGTAGGCTATAAGTTTCTGGAAACATGTTCATTTTTTCTAGGTTGTTAAATTTAGTGGCATAAAGCCCTTCATAGTATTTTCTCATAATCTTTTGTATTTCTGTGGTATCAGTGGTAATTTCTTTTCTTTCATTTCTAATTTTTGCTGGTTGTGTCCTTTCCTTTTGCCCTTTGGTTAGTTTAGGCAGGGGTTTGTCAGTTTTGTTGACTTTCTCAAAGAACCAATTGTATTATAAATATCATCTACTGTCTTTCTGTTCTCAATTTCATTTAGCTCTGCTCTCATTATCATTCTTGTGTTCCTTCTGCTGACTTGAGATTCTGGTTGTTCTTTTTCTAGTTCTTTAAGATGGGATGTTAGGATGTTTCCTTGTGATTCTTATTTCTTAATATAAGCCTGTAATTATATAAATTTCCCTCTTATTATTGCTTTTACTGTGTCACAATAATTTTGGCATAGTATGTTTATATTGTCATTAGTTTCTATGAATATTTTAATCTCTTCTTTTATTCGTTCTTTGTTCAAGTCTTTTTTAAATAAGATGTTGTTTACTCTCCATGTATGTATTTTTTCTGCTTTTCTTTTACAGTTGATCTCCAATTTCAGAGCTTTGTGGTTTGAGAATACAATTTGCATGATTTCAATTTTCTTGAATTTGCTGAGGCTAGTTTTGTGTCCCAGCATATGGTCTATCCTTGAGAATGTTCCATGTGCACAAGAAAAGAAGGTATAGTCTTTTTTGCTGGATTAAGTTTCCTGTAAATGTCATTTATGTCCAATTGCTATAATATATCATTTAGAGCTGATTTTCCTTACTTATTTTCTGTGTGGATGATCTGTTCATGGCTGTTAAGGGGGTGTTTAAGTCTCCTACAATGACTGTGCTTTTGTCAGTTTCTCCTTTCAGATCTGTTAGTAGTTGCTTTGTATATTTTGGTGCTTCCTAATTGGAGCATATATATTTTAATTAGTGTCATCTTCTTCTTGTTGTACTATGCCTTTTATCATTATGTAATGTCCATTTTTGTCTCTTGTTATCTTTTTTATCCTGAAGTTTGTTTCTTCAGATATCAGTATGGCAACCCCTGCTTTCTTCTTGATACCATTTACTTGCTTTCACTCTGAGTCTGCATTTGTATTAATGGCTGATGTACGTCTCTTGCAGAGAGCATATTGGATGGGTTTTATTTTTTAATACAGTCTACTACTGTGTTTGTTTTTATTGGTGAGTTTATTCCATTAACATTTACAGTGTTGATTGATATATGAGAATTTCCTCAAGCCATTACTTCCGGGTTTTTAATGTTATTTTTGTTTCTTTTTTGTTATCCCAACTCTATTCCATTTATTTTGATGTTTTGTTTCAGGTCAAATAGCCTCCTTCAATATTTCTTACAGTGCCAGCCTCATGCTGACGAATTGCCTCAGCTTCTGTGTATCTGAGAAGGGTTTTATTTCTCATTCATATCTGAAGGATAATTTTGCTGGATAGTTTATTCTTGCTGGAAGTTTTTCTCCTTAATGTATTTAATATTTGATTCCAGTTTCTCCTGGCTTGTAAAGTTTCTGCTGAGAAATCTAATGTCAGCCTGATGGGTTTTCCTCTGAAGATTATTTTTCTTTACTGGCTGCCTTGAGAATTATCTGTCTTTGGTTTTTGACATCTTCGGTACAATGTACCTTGCAGAAGACTTGCTAGGTTCCGGGTATCTAGGGGACCTATTTTCTTCTTGAATTTTGGGTTCCAGATCATTTTATAGGTTTGGATAGTACTCATCTACTATTTGTTTGAGTTTGCTCTCTGTAGAGTATTCTGCTCCTTCTTCTAATCCTAATATTTTGATATTGTTGTTCCTCATAGAGTCTGGTAGTTCTTGCAGAGTTCTTTCAATTCTCTTTGTTCTGCATTCCCTATCTACCTCTTTCTGATATGTTTCCATGTTCCAATATTCAATATCAGTAATTCTTTTATTCATCTGGTTTTCCCTGTTTCCTATGGCAATTGTTTTATTTCTCACATTTTTTATTGTATTATTTATCTCTCGATTTCCCATCTTGTTCTTCCTTACAGTTTGAAATTCTTTGTTAAAATGTTCCTTTTGTTCATGGATTTGCTTTCTGAGATCATTCATCTCAGCTATGGTGTTCTACCACTATGTTTTCATTTCTCTGAGGGTCTTTAGAACAAGTATTTTATATTTTCTGTCACTTAGTTAATAAATTTCTCGATCTATAAGATCATTTTCTGAAGATTTTTCATCTTCTTTCAGAGCAGCTTCAAATACTAAGGTACTCATATTGTGTATTGTGCTCTTCTTCTTCTTCGGCTTGAGGGCTTTATTTTCAACCTAGCCCAGGAGATCTCTTTTTTCTCTGATTAGTATTTCTGTGGTGTCTTGTATAGAGTAGACACTGGGCGGCACTGGGGGGCAAGTTTTGGGAGAGAAGGGGGTTGTCTAAGTCATATCTCTGGTCTCCACCAGTGTTGGGGGCGGGACACAACTGTCCATGATCCCTTCACTTTCTGCAGTTTGTTGGGGAAGCTACGTGAGAAGGGAGAGGCCAACAAAATACAAGCTGAGGCCACTCCACTTTTTGCTTCCCATTGGAGAACCCGGGGGAGACACGGGAAACCAACTGAGCCCATTCACATTGGTCAGGGCAAATGCTTTCAAATCTGCCATTTTCCCTTCTCCAACGTTTCACCCTGGGTCCTGTTTCAGCAATTCATTTTCACAACTGCTCTGGACTGCACTTGCAAGCACAAGCTGCAAGTGTACCAAGAGCTGCAAGGGTGCCAGGAGCCACAGTGCTGTATTTGGGGCCCTAATTTCTCCTAGGAAAGTTCAGGTGCCTCATTCAGCTTCCTTGCTCCTCAAAGTTTCAGAGATCAGCTCCCACACTTTGTCTCTGACAAGCTGGTTTTAGATCCAACCCCCTTAAGGTCTCACAGAGTTTTGCTACTCTGGCCTTTACTCTTGTCTCTGCTTGACCTCTTACCTCCCCTATATCATGCTGCTCCCTGATTTCTTACTAGTTCTTTCACTTACCTGCAGTTGTGCTGGGTTGCACACCATCTCTCTTCCCTCCCTTCTCTCCTGTTCACCCCCCATTCTCTAACCTTCAGGTGTTTTCTTGCAAAGTGTGGATTTCTCAGTTGTCACTGTGCCACTCAGGGTTTCCTGTGTTGGATCTTGGCCAGCTGTTCAATTATATTTTCTGGGATATATTTCAGGGACCTCCTCCCTGGTCGCCATCTTGCCAAAGCCCCAGAATTATATGTTTGAGCAGATTAAAAATATTTTTAAAAAATTTAAAATTAATTAAAAATGTTTACTGCCAACTTAAAAATGTCTGAGAAATGTATATGTTTTTGAAATTCTTCTACAAGTTATACAAGTAACATTTTTAGAAATGACTGACTTATAGGATGTTCTTTCACATTGATTAATGAATAAATTTTATCAAATGCTGTCTAAAAATACTTAAGGTCTTTTCAGTATCCTTTCTACTATTCTAGTAACTCTATAAAGAAACTTAAACTAGAGCCATCGCTCCAAAATTATATTTTATAAAACATTAGTTTGGGATAATGTTGACAAGTCATACATTCACACAAATCACACACAATAGTTACATACTCATATTTTGGAAAGACTGTATACTATGTAATGCAATTGGAAACAAAACATTTGAGTGTACTAAAACTCTGAAAAGTCCCACAGCAAAAACACATGAAGACTTATGTTTGACTTTGCTTAATCTCATGTTTCATAGACTTATTTTGTAATAGAAAAAATATGTTATTTAGCAGAACTACACTATTTGCAGTTAATATTCTGAGATATACCCGTTTAGGTACCACTGGTCTACTAGTTTAGCATAATATATTCTTAGTCAACCCATACTAACATTTAGTGATCACCATTTCCTTTTCAAAGTGCTTTATAATACATTTAAAATATTTTTATCATTAAATTTATTGGGGTGACATTGCTTAGCAAAAGCTACATAAAGTCCAAGGAGTTCAATTCTACATGCATTCATCTATGTGTTGCATTATGTGCTCACCACACAGAGTCAGTTCTCTTTTTCATCACCATATATTTGATAACCCCTCCCTCTTCCTGTGTCACCCATCCCTCTTACCCTCAGGTAACCACTAAACCAGTGGTTCTCAACCTTCCTAATGCCACGACCTTTTAATACATTTCCTCATGTTGTGGTGGCCCCCATAACATTATTTTTGTTGCTACATCATAACTGTAATTTTGCTACTGTTATGAATCATAATGTCAATATCTAATACGTGTTTTCCGATGGTCTTAGGTGACCTCTGTGAAAGGGTCATTCAACCCCTGAAGGGGTCGCGACCCACAGGTTGAGAACCACTGCACTAAACTATTCACTGTGTCCATGAGTTTTTGTTTCTTTCTTGCTTTCAGTTTTATATCCACATATAAGTAAAGTCGTGTGTTTCTTGTTTTTCCTCTGTCTGGCTTATTTTGCTTAGGATGATCATCTCAAGGTCCATCCATTTTGTTACTAATGGCAGTATTTCAAATTTTCTTATAACTGAGTAGTATTCCATTGTGTTTATGTACCACAGCTTCTTTATCCAGTCATCTATCAGTGGGCATTTTTATTGTTTCCATGACTTGGCCACCATGAACAGTGCTGCAATGAACACTAGCATATATAAGTCTTTGTGAACTAAGGTTTTCAAATACTTAAGGTAGATAGCCAGAAGGGGAATTGCCAGGTCATATGGTAATTTTCTGAGGAACCTCCACAGTGTCCTCCATAGCAGTTGTACCAACTTGCATTTCCACCAGCAGTGTGCAAGGGTTCCTTTTTTTTTCTGCAGCTTCTCTAGCACTTCCTATTTATGGTCTTATTGATAATAGCCATTCTAACAGGTGTTAGGTGATATCTCATTGTACTTTTGAATTGCATTTCCCTAATAGCTAATGAAATTGAGCATTTTTTTAATCTATCTGTTGGCTATTCATATGTCTTCCTGAGTGAAGTGTCTATTAAGGCCCTTTGCCCACTTTTTAATTAAATTTCTTGTTTTTTGGTTGTTAAGTTATACAAGTTCTTTATATATTTTAGATATTAGTCCTTTACCAGAGGCATTGTATGCAAATGTTTTCTCCCATTCCATTGGTTGTCTCTTGACTTAGTTGATGGTTTCTTTTGCTGTGCAAAAGCTTTTTAGTTTGATGTAGTCCATTCATTTAGTTTTCTGCTTTTATTTTTCTTGCCTTTGAGTTAGGTTCATAAAGTCCTCTCTAAATCCAAGGTTTATCATTTTAGTACTCATGTTTTATTTTGATTTTTTTATACAGTTTATTGTTTCAGGTCTTATGTGGAGGTCTTTAATCCATTTTGAGTTAATTTAGATATATTTTGACAGATTGTAGTTCAGATTTATCCTTTTACATATGGTTTTCAAATTTTCCCCAGCATCACCCACTGAAGAGGGTTTCTTTACCCCATTGTATATTTTTCACTCCTTTATTGAAAATTATTTGTCCATATATTTGTGGCTTTATTTCTGGGTTTATTATTTTCTTCCATTGATCTGTGTGTCTGTTTTTCTGCCAATACCAAACTGTTTTTGTTATTGACATTTTGTGGTATAATTGAAATCAGGGAACATGATACCTCCATACTTATTCTTTTCATGTAAGATTGCTTTGGCTAAGTGAGGTCTTTTGTGTTTCCATATGAATCTGATATTAATAATTGTTTTATTTATTTCTTCAAAGAATGTCTGTGTGATTTTGATGGGAATTACATTAAATCTGTGTATTACTTTGGGTAATAGGGCCATTTTAACAATGTTGAGTCTCCTGATACATGAACATAGAATATCTATTCATTTCTTTGTGTTCTCTTCAATTTCTTTTAATAGTGTCTTATAGTTTTCACTTTGTAAATTTTTCATGTTCTTTGTTAAGTGACTTCTCAGGTGTTTATTCTTTCTGTTTCAGTAATGAAAGGTATTGATTCTCTCATTGCTTTTCCTGAAGTTTTGTTCTTTGTATATAAACATACAATTGATTTTTATACATTGATTTTGTATCCTGCAACTTTACTGTATTTTCTTATTGTTTCTAATAGATTTCTTGTAGAGTCTTTGGATTATTTTATATAAAGCATCATGACATCTGCAAATAGTGACACTTCAACTATTTTTCTCCCAATTCAGATAACGTTTATATAATTCTTTTACCTGATAGCTCTGGCTACATCTTCCAGTACTAGGTTGAAGAGCAGTGGTGACAGGGGACATCCCTGTGTTGTTAATGATTTTAGGGGAATACGTTTTACCTTTCCCCATTCATTATAATATTAGCTGAGGGTTTGTCATATAAGGCCTTTATTAGTTAAGGTACTTTTCTTCTATACCCATTTTATTCAGTATTTTATTATAAATTTATGTTGTTCTTGTCAAATTCTTTACCAATTGATATAATCTTATGATTTTTATCTTTTATTTCATTAATGTGGTGTATCACATTGATTTATTTGCATGTGTTGAACCATCTTTGTACTTCTAGAATGAATGCCACTGGGTGGTGGTGTATAATTTTTCTGATGTATTGTTGTATTCTATTTGCTAATATCTTGTTTAGAATTTTTGCATCTGTGTTCATCAGAGATATTGGTGTATAGTTTTGTGTTTTTTGTGTTGTCCTTACCAAGCTTTGGTATTTGGGTAATGTTGGCCTTGTAGAATGAGTTGGGAAATATTGCCTCATCTTCAATATTTTGGAAGAGTCTGAAGAGCATAGGCTATAGAGAGCGTGTGAGCCAAAACCATGGCAAGGTGAAAAAGCAGGGTTTAGCAAGGTGGCTTGCATGTTTAAAATTCTGGCAGGCACAAGTGTTGCAAAGGCTGCTTGGCCTGTGGAAGTAACCACAGACATGACTGTTGGTTCACTCTCTCAAGCAAGGCAAAAGAGCATTTGATGCAGCAAGTTTAACTGCAAGGACACCGGCAAACCACAGACATTTTGTCCACTGATGCTATAAAGGTCTGGGCTGGGGGTACGGCACAGATTTCTCTGCTCCTACACTTTCTGACTTTCCTTGATTATTTACCCTATAAAATAAACATGCATCTTCATTCCCCATCGCTTCCCCTCAGGTTCCCCTGTTCACCCACACAGGTTGTGGCAATAGGCATTAATTCTTCTTTGAATGTGTTGTAAAACTTGTTGGTAAGACTATTCAGTCTGGGGATTTTGCCTTTGGGGAGGTTTGGGATAATTGTTTTAATTTCTTTACTATTGATTGCTCTATTTAGATATTTGGCTCTTCTTGGTTCAGTTTAAGTACACTATATGTTTCTAGAAAATTGTCCATTTCTTCCAGGTAGTTAAATTTGGTAGCATAACACTCTTTATATTTTCTTATGATTCTTTGTATTTCTTTTGTACTACTCATAATTTCTCCTCTTTTATTTCTAAATGTGTAATTTATGTGTCTTTTCTTTTTGTCCTGTTTGCCAAGTCAATTTTACTGATTTTTTTTCCAAAGGACAAACTTTTTTACATTAAAATTTCCTATAGTCTTTATTTTTTCAGTTTTGCTTAGTTCTGCTCTAATTTTTATTATTTCTTTCTTTCTGCTGACTTGAGCTTTTTCTGTTTTTTTTTCTCATCTTTTAATAAGGGATGTTAGGATGTTTGCTTATGATTTTTCTTGTTTCTTAACATAGGCCTGTGATGATATAAATTTCTCTCCAATTATTGTTTTCAATACATTTCAATAATTTTGATTTCTTGTATTTTCATTGGTTTCTATGTATTTTTTAATTTCTACTTTTATTTCTTCTTTGATCCAGTCATTTTGTAATAACATGTTTTTTCATCTCCATGTATATGTAATTTTTTTCTGCTTTCTTTATGCAGTAGATCTCTAATTTCAAAGCTTTTTGGTCTGAGAATAAACTTGGTGTGACTTCAATCTTCTTGAATTTTCTGGGGCTACTTTTGGGTCCTAGCATATGGTCTATCCTTGAGAATGTTCCATGTGCACTGGAAAACAATGTGTGCTCTTGTAAAATGAAGTGTACTGTAAAAGTCAATTATGTCCAATTGCTGTAATGGATCATTTAAAGCTGATATTTGTTTATCTGTTTGGTTTATTTGTCCATGGCTGTTAAAGGGGTGTTTAGGTCCTGTACTAAAATTGTGTTTTTGTCAGTTTCTACTTTTATTTCTGTTAGCAATTGCTTTGTAAATTCTAATGCTTCTTGATTGGGGGAATATATATTAATGAGTATTATGTGTTCTTGTTGTATTACTTCTTTTATCATTATGAAATGTCCATCTTTGGCTCTTGTTACCATTTTTATCCTGAAGTTTGTTTCATTGAATATCTATATGGCAATGTCTGCCTTTCTCTTGGTGCTATTTTCTCAGAGTATTTTTTTCTACCCTTTCACTCTGAGTCTGTGTTTGTCCTTATGATTGAGGTGTGTCTCTTGAAGACAACATATGGATGTGCTTTGTTTGTTAATCCAGTCTGCTACTCTGTGGCTTTTTATTGGTGAATTCAGTCCATTTACATTTAAGGTGATAATTGATATATGATGATTTCTAAGGGCCATTACTCCCTGCCTTCTTTTTTGTCCCAACTTTTTTCCATTATTTTTTTTTCAGATTGAATAGCCTCCTTCAGTATTTCATGAAATGCTAGCCTTGTGCTAGAGAATTTCCTCAGCTTCTGCAGTCAGAAAATGTCTTTATTCCTCCCTCATATCTAAAGAATAACTTCACTGGACAAATTGCTCTAGGATGATAGTTTCTTTCTTTTAACATTTTGAATATTTGATTCTACTCTCTCCTGACTTATAAAGATTCTGCTGAGAAGTCTGATAGCCCAGAGAGCTTTCCTTTAAATATTACAGTTCCCACCCCCTCTCCACCACATGCCCCCTGCAAGCTACCTTAAGAATTCTCTCTTTGTCGTTAATTCTTGGCATCTTCAGTATAATGTGCCTTGGAGAATATCTACTGGAATTCAGGTAGCTATGGGTTCACTTTACTTCTTGAATATGGGTTCCAGATCTTTCCATAGGTTTGGAAAGTTTTCATCTACTATTTTAGTAAGCTCTCTGTAGAATTTTGTTCCATACCTTCTGGTATTCCTATTATTCTAATGTTCTTTCAATGGAGTCAGATATTTCTTGTAGAGTTTTCGGTTTTTTTTTTATTTTCAAGTCCCTTTCTTCTTCCTTCTGTGTTGTTTCCATGTTCCAATTTTTGATATTACTGATTTTTTTCTTTATTTGTTTAGCCCTGTTTCCTGTGGCAGTTAGTTCATTTCTCTGTTTCTTTATTGCATTGTATATCTCTAGAATTACTAATTGATTATTTTAATAATTTCAATTTCTTTGTTTAAATGTTCATTTTGTTCACAGATTTCCTTTCTGAGATTATTTTTCCATCTCTGTGTACTCTACCAACATTCTTTCAGCATTCTGAGTGTTTTTCAGAAATGCAGTCTTGAATTCTGTGTCACTTAGATCATATATTTCCATATCCATAAGTTCTTTTCTAGAGATTTTTCATTTTCTTTCTAAGTGGCTTTGAATTCTAATTTACTCATTTTATTTTATGTGTTTTGTTTTGTTGTTTTCTCCTAGGCATGAGGATCTGCTTGTTCCCTGACAGATATAGAAAGGTCTTTCTTTCTCATCCCAGTTGGTATCACTGTAGCATCTTAAAATATTTTCTCTTGGCTATTACTCAGTCTCCTGTCTCCGGGAGCTTTACTGCAAAGTGGGCTTCACTTCTTTTGACCAAGTCACCTTCATCTCAATGTGCCTCCTTTTCTGGAAAATGTGGTCGGTGATGGTGTGCTATGACTATGAGATCAGTGTAGGAAAAAGCTGTAGTGCCTGTGTTTTGTAGTTTCCCTGAGCCCTATTCCTGGTTTCCATAGGTGTGAGGTTTTTTTTTGAAAGGATGCACATTTGTTTGCCTTGGTTTTTACAGCTGGCTGTAGAGCAGGCACTAGGTTGAGTTGGTGAGTGGAGGCTGGCTTTGACCGAGAGTTAGGGAAAGTAGCCAGGCTCAGTGTCTGTGGTTTCTGTCTAGGGGTGGAGATGGTGCTGTCTATGGCTGTTTTGTGTCCTGGGTTGCTTCCTTGGTTGTTGGATCCACTGCAATACAAACCTGTTCATCAAGGATACCTGGGCAGGCCAGGTGTGGGATGTGCCTGGGCCAGACACAGGCCAGGATTGGACCAGGATTGAGCTGGGCATGAGCTGAGTGCATACTGCAAGCTCTGCCTTTCTCCTTTCTTCTGAGCCTGCATTTCACCAAGAAACATGTTTTTTTTTTTAATTTTCTGGTCAGCATTTCCATAGTAGCCAGATCTCAGTTTCAAACTTGTCCAGAGTTGAATTGTGGTTGTGGTGCTATTATGCAGCTGGGGCCCTAGTCCCAGGGAAGCTCAGATCCTTTGTTCAGCCTCTAACCAACCCAGAGGTGTGACACTCTGGTGGGACTCTAGTGCACTCCCACTCGGTTAGGATTTCAACTCACCTATAATCTCACAGGGTTTCAGTTGCCCACACCTCTGCTCTCATCACCTCTCAGCCTCCAACCTCCTTGAGATTGTGTTGCTCTTTGGCAAGTGTCCCCTGGCTCCCACCTCACTTTTTCTGCCAGACCCTGGTCACATTTTACAGCCCCATTTTCACTCTGATTCCTTCTTCCTCTCCTGTTCATCCTCCTTTCTCTGATGTTCAGGTGTTTTCTTTTTGGGAGGGTGATTCCCTGGATGGGAATCAAACGCAGGCCATGACATTGAGAATGCTGAATCCTGGCCACTACACCACCAGGGACCCCACAATTGTTTTCTTACAATGCATGGATCTCTCAGCTAAGGCTGTGGGGAGTTCCCTGGTGGTGTAGTGGCTTAAGGTTTCAGCGCTGGCACTGTCAACGCTGTGGCCCGTGTTCGATTCCCAGCCAGGGAAATACCCACATACAAAAAAAAATTGACAAACAATCTCAGCTAAGGCTGTGCCCCTCAGGGTTTCACCTGTTGGAACCCAGCTGTTCAATTGTATTTTTTAGGAGAGCTTTCAGGGATCTCCTCTCTTATCACCATCTTAGGTCCTCCCACACTTAGAGCCTTTGTTAGAATTCCACTGTAAAATTCAAATAAATAACATGATATGCTCTCATCATCAGTCTTGTGAAAACTCTTTTATTCTTATTAAGAGAAATAATTATCATTCATGAATTTAACTAATATTTTCATTACTCTAAGAAGTTGTTCCCTCATGCCTCATAGAGGCTGAGAATTTGGATAAGTTTGCCACGTGTGATTACTAAATCTATCTGTAAGTATTTGGAGTGGGGTCATATTTTATAATAAAGTAGATGAATACTACTATTATGAAAATAGAGACTGCATAAAAAACACACCATTGTAGACAACAGGACTGAAAATAAACACTTTTGCAGTGGTCATTATGTGCCAAGCACTGTGTAAAGCTCTATATGAACATTATTTCATTTAATTCTTCCTAACAATCTTGTGAATTACCTATTATTGTCCCCAGTTGACAGAAAATAAAACTAAGCCACAGAGTTTAAGTAACTTGTTTAAGGTCATGCAACCAGAAGAGAAGCAATGCTTCATAAGCAGATTTATTTAATGTCAACTGTAATTAAAAATTTTTAAATAAAAAAGTAGATTTATTTCATTTTATATATTTTAACCACTATGCTATACTGCCTCCCTGAGGACAAAGACCATATTTCATTTATATCTTAATATGTTAGAATGCCTAGCATAGTAGTTTCTCAAAAAATATTTACTGAATGAAAGAATATATAAGTAAATACATTTCAGCTAGATCAAGGGACTTTTATGCATTCAAAAATGTATGTGTTCTAGGAAAATATATCTATAAGTCTTTAAATTTTAATTCTTATTAATTAATGTTGTTCTACTCTACTTAGTGTACAGTAGTCTGTCTAAATACCATTAATGTTTTTCAAAATTAATGCTTAAAATTCTGGAAACTAAATCAAAATTTGAATTTAAAAACAGCTTAATAGATTTCTGCATACCCTTGAATAAAGAAGTGTATGAGACCTTCATTGGTAAGTACATCAGTCTAATGAACAGACTTTTTTTTAAAGGTTTGATTCTTACTTTCCACTAATAAATCTCTATTATTTTACTGGAGAGCCCTCATCTTACATATTACTAAATATTGTGTAGTACTGGCATCATTTGTTAACTTTGAAATTATAGAAAAATTATTTTAAGTTCTCTCAGTTCATCATCTTAATCAAATACCTGGTGATATATTTTGTCTGATAAAGTCAAACAAAAGTAAGTAAGTAATTCTAACAGGAGATAGTGATAAATGCAATAAAAGAGACAAAAGTAAGATGCTACAGAAAGAAATTAATTAATGTAGACCTGAAAATTTATATTTATTCAAAAGACAATTTTCTGGGCAACTACCATGTGCACATTATGAAAAAGATAGAAATGCATTAACACAAGATTCCTACACTTAAGAAGTTCATAGCTTTGTAGAAACGACTGACAAGAAACTAAAATTATGAAAGTGACTGAGGAGTGTTATGGAAATCTGTGTACGAAATATTGTGGGAGTCCAGTAAAGGGAGACTAATTTTTTTAGATGAAATGTGCATGGCTTGTTAAGGAGTTAAATTTTATTTTAAAATGGTATTTATATATATGGTTTTGGACACATAATATGTTCAAATAGTTTTAAAATAAAGTAGTAAATCAAGGTTTATATGGAGAAGTCCCATTTCTATTCCTTCCCCATCTGCATTTCTCCCCTCTTATTAGTTATTGTCGATATTTCCAGTGTTTTTCTATGGTAAGTCATTGAAAAGTTTTGTTTTTTTACTTGTACATCTTCAACTCAGGAAAATTCTGAATATTTCTACATTGATTAATTCATGCACACAAAAAATACACAAACATAAGATGTTTGGCTCTGGTCCACCAACATGTTAGTCAATACTGAATAAATTATTTTATCAAGCTTGGTAGCATGCCATAACATATCTGTTCATATTTCTACCAACACTTGCAGTTTATACAGAGCTAGAATTGACCTGTTACCTGACATATAAGTTTATATTTGAAAAAAATAAATTATATTTGTGAAATTAAAAATTATACAATTATTACTTTTTCATATATTAGTTTAGTGCCATTCATTTTCTTTCCCACTTACATAAAATGTACAGGGTTTTTTTCTGTAATGAAAGCTGCAATTTCATTACCATTGGTTGGTCCATTTATGAAATCCCATTTTCTCATAAGCAGATCTCCAAAGTACATTTTGTCAATCACTTAATATTCACCAAATGCGAACTAATTTACTTGTAATACACAAATTGAATGTTAAAGGCAGATTACCCCTGAGTCACAATAGCAATGTACTATTTTGGTGACAGTTTTATATATACATTTTTCCATGCTCATTTCAGTCAAAATCAACATTTTTGGAACACAGCATATTGTAGCAGAAGATTGAAATCAATCAGAACAGGACTTCAATCCCATCACACATTGGTAGTATATCATGGTCAAGTCACAGTCTCTCTTTTTGAGCTTTTTTGTCTATTATTTATATTATGCATAATAGGAATAATAGTACCTAACATGCAGAGTAGCTGTGAAGACTAAGTGAGATAGTTTATGTAAAGCATCTGGCACATGGTAGGTGCTCAATATAATTGTGAATTATTATTCTGATATTTAATACACTCTTAATGGTAGATTTAGGGGTTTTGAAACATATTAGTCTTTCTCAGCATATGAAACTGTCCAAAAATAATCCAGTCATAAATGCCTGTATTTTTTGTATTACATGGCTGGATACTTTCTGGACAGCCCTCATATATATTACCAATTAGCTGCTAATCTCTCAGTGATAATTGGTACATTTCATCATTGATATATCTCATTGATAACAGTCTATTATAAGTATTTGAAGAATCATTGATTTTCCTCTTTATGCTCCTAGTGCATCCACTTATAGTTTCATAAATTAATCCACTAATGATACTAGACAGATTTACCTAATTTTGCTTTTTTTTCTTAATATATTCAGTTTTATTTCATATGAATTTCTTTCTTTAATAAAAAAGTAGAATAACCAAAAGTGATTTTTGTTTCCCAGACCACATCATCATGGATTTAAAATAGAGTTATTCCAACAAATAGTATTTCTATGACTCTTGATTCACTTACTCAAAAAAATCTAGTGCCTGTTCTACCTCACCTTACTCATGACCCTAGTGCATCACAAATAGATATGAGAGTCCTTAGGGTGCATCTTTCAGATGCTGTGTAAACCAGTCCTCTTGGCTGCTACGTGGTGCTTCTCACTTTCTTCCTCTGTTTGCTGTTGCAATGACTCCTGTCCTTGCCTATGCCAAAAGAAGCTATGGAGTTCATTGTCTTCTAAGACACTACTCATTACTGAGTGTACCTTTAGAAATTTTTACACTTAGGTTGCTAATATTTGTTGCCTTTAACTGGGAAGGATATGTGGACTTAAGATGCTATCTCTCATCTGAAATTTTTTTACATTAAAGCTCCTGATATTTCAATGTAAGGATTAAACAATGCATCATGAAAATAACACAGACTTGGTGAAACAGCTGTGTAATGTTATGTAATGAGGTGGAAAAGCTTATTACATTTTTCACTCTTTTTCTTGTTTTGTATCTCTCTAGAAATGAAATATAAGTGCCTGTGAATGAGCTGGGTCAGTGACTAACCCAATTGAGTAATATATACCTGTGCTTCATTTAAAATATTTATTTCTAATGGGGTTGACCCATTGTCTTTGAACACATCTTGAGCTCTTTGACATTTTTTAATGAGGATAAGTTATTTTCCAAGTTCTTTGGCCCCTCAGGTACCTAGACTCCTGGCACTGCTTTTCCACCAGTTTTCCAAGTATGTCTTGACATGTCAAAAAACAAATGGAACAAAACTTGGTTGCATACTGAGGCTCCCTACAAGTTTCTCTTCTGGGTAAAAATTTTGTAGTACATTCTACAGTTAAATCTTCACACAGGAATTAATGATCAACTCTTGCAAGAAAGGGAAAATAATCATACCTTTATCTAGGCACTCTAAGCTTGGTTAACAGGCCCCAATTTTCACAAACCAAACAACCCTGGACTTTATTTGTGGCATCATCACCTGGTACAACCAAGAGTAAAGCTAACCTATAATATAATCCAGATTTCAAATGACCTATGCTGTGAATCAGTACTCATTCAAGGTGAGCATTTTGCTTTCTGTCTCTGATCTCTTTTATCCTAGAGAGGTAGGCCTCCAAGTTCTTTGTGTTTTCTGAAACTTCTTAGGTCTCTCTAGAAGAGCCACATTTTTAAAAAACACTGTCCATTAGAAAGCCTTGGGGTATGGGTAGGCAGACTCCCTAGCATATGACGGCAACAACTGCAGCCTCATCTTTTGACTCACTCTCTACCTCACCTTCTTTGCTTCTCATGGAAATCAGACACAGTTAACTGTAAACTTTTTCTAGTCAAAGGACAGATGCTTCATTCTCCTGCTTTAGTTCTCAAGTGCTAGGCTTACAGATGTAGGAAAAATATATATCTCTAATTCATCTGCAGGGAATATATAATATTTGTAGACCCTCCCTGTATTAGATCCACGCTATTTTCTGCCAGCTTTTCTTACATAAGTAGTGGCCTTATACTTTAATCTCACTAGATAGAGTGTACATGTTCACTTATCATTCATTTTATACTGGGCAGGAATGCCCAGAGTCTGCAACAGTACTTACCACTTATCTTGGAGTCCCTGGCATCACACTTGAGAATTGACACCACTACTGTGGGCCTCAGTGATTTTTCATCTGGGAATGTCCTATTGTTTCTAATTTTATCTAATCATATGACAGGTAAGGTTTACTGAATTTCCATTCTTAACACCCACTCCAATTTAGAGATCTTGGACAGTCAGGATTCTCAATAAATATCAAAATTGAAGGGTAAACAAAGTAGCTATTTTTAAGAGTCTTCAGAGCCAAGAGCTGAGAATGTCATGTGCTGTCACTTAATCCTGCTCTGTTCCCACTCCCCACTTCCTGGTATATTCAGCAAAGTCCAATCAAATCTTTTAGTTTGCAAATCTCCTGAGAATTTGTGGTGATGTGGCTTTAATTTTTTTGTGTGTGTGCCCACCACTTAGGCCACTTTTCATAATAGCCTAAATACAGAGAAGCATTTGTTCCACAAAAAATGTAAGCAACTGTGATTAGATCCCTTTAATTCTGGGCAAGTTAATTAAAATAATTGGTTTCTTCTAGGAGTCTGCTGCTCCCACAAATTCTAATATCTGGTTTAAAAACAAGACATCTTTGTTCATTTACACTATGGTCTTGCCATTATGGATTGCTTCAGAGACAGGGTGCAGAATTTGGACATCTTTTGCAATGTACAGAGGTCTCATAGTGGATTTAATGTCTCCAAGTATCCTTGGCAAAAAATATAAATGAAAATTCAAGTCCACATAATTCAAGGGGTTTTTTCTCTTTTAATAGTCACAGTCATTGCTAATGTTTTCACAAATATGTGCCAATATCCTTTGAAAAAAATCAAGTGTGTAAAATAAAAATTGAACATTTCTATTTCCCTTGCATATAGTAGTCCAAAAGTTCACATAATACCTGACTACTTCCAAATTATATCATCCTTAAAATAAAATCTTAGCCACCCTAGAAAAATCATTTTCAAACTGCAGATCATAATTCATTAAGTACTAAAATCAATCCAGTGAGTTGCAAATAGCTTTTATAAAATGAAGTAATATAAGATGGAGTAAGAAATACAAGAATGCATAGCATTAGGAAAAATAATAATTTTGTGAAACTTTTGTTTTGGTTATATGTTTGTGTGTGCATAGCAATTAGGAAAATAACAATTTTGTGAAACTTTTGGTTATATATTTATGTCTGTATGTATGCATACATGTTTATGGAGAAACATAAAATTTATTTTATACTTTGGATCATAGCTGAAAAAATTTAAAATTTATTGTCATAGAAAAATCACCAGTCCTCTTTGCCTGAAAGTCCCCTTTCTCTTAGCTCATCAATCTCTATATCTACCTCCTACTCCATAAATTGAGGCAGCAACAATTTATGTAGGGCAACATTGCTGACAGCTGCTACAGATATTGTCTGGAGGCAGATGCAAGTTTTCAGATATGTTTGCTAAAACAGAATGCCAGCTACTCTGGGAATTCTAAATAGACCTACTTTCTTCCGTGGGAATAGTTTCCATGTCCTATAGGTTGAGTACCTAACATGGTATAACTTTGCTGCTAATATTGGCCCTGTAGCATAGATTAAAGCCTTTACATTTTAATCTAGGAAAACAACCACCTTCTTATGTACAGTAACATCCAACCTGAAGTGCTATTCAATCTCTTATCCAGACAAGCAAGATGTAGACAATAAAGATCAAGGCAGGCCATGGTATCCTAGGAGTCAGTTCTAGCAATGTCAGAGAAATAGCTATTTGGGGCATTGTTGCTCATGAAACTGTTTGGCTGAGACCAAGAATATGTGAGCCTTTGCCTGGACTATCTCTGAGGTTCTTCGTTGTGTGAGTCCCTCATTAATAGCATCTCAACAGAACTGGTATTTTCTATTTTTTTCCAGAGCCTTTACTCTTTTTTTATTATTCATTTTTATTGTTATACTTATTGCGGTGACATTTGTTAGCAAGGATTACATAGGTTTCAGGCATACAATTCTAGAGTGCATTGTCAACTTGTATAATAAGTTCACCACCTAATGTGACTTCTCTTTCCATCGCCTTATATTTGGCTTCCCCTCCCTCCCCTCCCACCCCCTCAGAACTGGTATTTTCTAGAGGTCTTTTTAAATTGGCTATACAGATGACTTAGGACTTCAAATAGCCAACCTATATATTTTTCAAGTGCCAATTCTGTCATTTAAAACTACCAATATTTGTAGGTAGTTCATGTAATCCATCATCTCTCCTTTTGGTGTTGTAAAGAGGCAGGATCTTTAGTTTTTCCCTGAAGTAGACTCTTAAACTGATAAAGATACTTTTCCTTGCATCAATTACTGAGATTTTTGTTTACTGGCTTCCTATTAATAATAAGCTATACTCTAAATCTTATATGAGATTATAGTAACTGTGAATATGATAATCCATGCCCATTCAAAAATTTTCAAACTTTTCGCATTACCACAATAGATAAAGTATATGTACAGAATGATTTGGTAATAATCTCATTAGTTTGTAGTTTTTTAGTATGATTTCTGAGACCATTAACCTCTGGTAAAACAATTTTCTTAGATCAATGGATATCAAGTTGGGAAAATTTTGCCACTTAGGATATTGAGCAATGTCTGAAGACATTTTTGTTTGTCAAAACTCTGTATCTGGGGGTTGGGATATTGATATCTAGTAGGTAGAAGCCAGTGGTGCTGCTGAATATCATACAGTGCACAGGGAAGCCCTCCCCTCTACCTACACATAGAATAATTTGGTCCAAAATGTCAATAGTACTGATGATGATGTTGAAAGATCCTGTCATGACCCTGAGACTGACCCTAATATTTCCTTAACTCATTCAAAATCATAGTGAGCTATTTTCTTTCTATACCCCTTCATTACATAGAGACTGTGCCATGACTCTAATCTTGATATTTTTTTCAGCCTTTTATTTTACTTCTCAGAACTTGAATAGATCTCAAAGTCAAAATTAAGTTTACTCAGATCTTAAACTTGTAATTTTCTGGGATGACACTCAAGAAAAAGAAACATAGTTTGAGAGATGTTTTTGTTTCTATTAGTCTCTAATTCTGGAGAACTAGTGTGTAAAGAGAGTTGTGTTATGGATATATCATCAGTCTGTGGCTAGAAATAATATTCTGGAACTTGCATTAGCTAAAATTAGGCTCAATCATTCTCAGATACACCACAGCAGGATTGATTCAACTCATCTCAATGGCTGATATGGGGAAAATAATAGGAATTCAATTTTAAATGATAATTTTGAGGTGCCTGTGAGTCATTCAAACAGCGATGCCAAGCAGGTAATTTAATATATGGAATTGAAACTAGAAATAGGAGTGTGGGAATCATCACCTTATAAATGACAATTTCAGCCAGTGGAGTGGATTGTAACAGCTAAGGAAAAAATATAGATTTAGAAGAGAAAGTAGTGCATAACTGAATTGGATAAATTCAGATCCAGTATCTTCTACAATATTAGGCTGTCTCCCAGACAGAAAGGAAATTGCATTTAATAATTCAATAAAATTTTATATTAAGAATCTATTATATGCTAGAAACTATTGTAAACACTTGGATATGTCAGTAAGCAAAACTGACAAAAGTCCCATAACTTAGGTGAGTTTATTGCATAGTAAATTTCTTTTTAAATAAACAGGGGTTCCAGAATTCTGTTATAAAGCCTCTGGTTCTCTGAGAACCTCAATTCCCCTACTTTCACTATTAGAAATAAAACCCTGGAAGTTACATTGTTCTCCCCTTTTCCCTACTCCAGCATATTTATTCAATGTTGCATGTGACTTCATATCTTTCCTACAGATTTGAAGGTTTTTTTGAACCAGTGAAATAGAAATACAGCAATCCAGAAATTAGGGAGACATTGATCTTGGGCAAAGGGAAACAGAAAAAGCATCACATGAAAAGGAATGAGAGACATTCATAATAAAACAAACTACATTATAAACCCAAGTTAAGTGGATAAAGAAGTCTCAGTTCGAAGACTGACAAAATATAACAAAGACGGGACAACACAGCTACACTGTATTAGAGGGTATAAGGTTAAAGGGGAGGGCCTGGTTTGAAATTGCCAGCGTACATTAGGAAATAAAGAATTAGAGGGAATGGAGGTATACTCAAACAATCATATTTCTAATTCTTTTATCCTTGGTCTTGTTTATCTTGGACTGAGTATTACTCCCATCAGATAAAAAAATTATATAAATCAGACCACATAATGAATGCATTGAACTCTATTTTGAACAATAAAGCTTTAGACATTCTCAGCCCTTTGAAATAACCCTGTTATTGTAGAGGAGGAGATTCACTGATAGTAAGAGCCCAATAACACTTAATGACACCTTTTCTGTTTTCCCTTAAAGTAACATTAGTACTGTGGGACTTCTATCTACTCTTGTGCATCCCTGAAATTTTATATCAACCAAAAGACCACTTTTAAATAAATATAAAACTCCAGAGCCTTATGTGGCAACTCAAGGACACTTAGAAAATAATTTCAGTTCTTAATGATTTCCTTTATCCTTTTTAATGCCCCTGGCTGCTGAGAAATGGAAATCTGCACAATATCTAGTCTCAGGTCTCAAGGGGATATTAGTGCATCAATCATCGAATCTCAAATTGAGAAATCACAAGACTGTCCCTGGGTTATGGACTTCTAAAACTACACATTGCCCCTTTTTACCTCCTGTAGATTATAATGCAAACTTCTTACCCTTATGCCTAAATGCCACTGCTGTAGTGAGACATTACTACTTATGAAAAGGATTCATCACTCATGTATGTTAGGAGACTAGAAAGGTTGAAGACTGACCTGTTTGATATATTTAGTATATTCCACAGATATATCTCACTGAAAAATTTTCTAATCCAAGCAGTAATGAGTTTTCCATAGCTGTACTATCCAAGTTAAATTGTTTTAAATATAATACATCGTCAAAATTCTAGAGATGGAGTTCCATGGCCAATACTACCGTGTAGAACATTCTACCTGTCTGGCTAGTACCTGGGTTAAGAGTAAAGAGTATTGGCTATCAGGTTCTATTCCAATTATGATTGCTATATTAAAAAACCACCAAAAATTAATAGTATAATAATGACTTATCATGCATACAGATTCTGTGCGTTAGGAATTGGGAAAGGACACATTAAGGATGGAGTGCCCCTCGAGTCTAGCTGGGAAGAATCAAAGGCTGAGGGATAACATCATCTGAAGCCTCACTAACTCCCATATTTGACAATTGATGCTGACTGTCAGCTCTGATCTCTGTGGGACTTTCACCTGGAACATGTGACCTCTTCATGTAGTTGCTTAGACTTTATCACAACATGCTGGCTGGATTACATTTCAGCCTTGGAGTTACTAAGTGTCGCTTGTGCCATATTGAGTGGGAGGAAACATGAACCCTAACTCTTTTACTTCATTGTTAGACTTATTGGGGTGACATTGGTTAACAAGAATTACATAGGTCCCAGGTGTACAATTCTACAGTGCATGGTATACATGTTGCATTATGTGTTCACCACTCATTGTCAGTTCTCTTTCTATCACCATATATATGGCTCCCCCTTCCTCTTCTCCCAAACCCTCCCACTTTTACCACTCTCTCCTGCCTTGTCCCTAAGTAACCACTAAATTATTGACTGTGTCCATAAGTTTTTTTTTATTTGTTGCTTTCAGTTATATAGTCCACATATGAGTGAAGTTGTATGGTTCTTGGTTTTTTTCTGTCTGGCTTATTTTGCTTAACATGATGTTCTCTAGGTCCATCTATTTTGTAAATGGCAGTATTTCATCTTTCCTTATAGCTGAGTAATACTCCATTGTGTATATGTACCACAGCTTCTTTATCCAGTAATCTATTGAAGGCACTTTGGTTGCTTCCATGTCTTGGCCACCATGAACAGCTCTGCAATGAATATTGGAGTACATAAGTTTGTGGAATAAGGTTTTAAAATTTGGGGGTAAATATCTAGAAGAATGATTGCTGGGTCATATTGTAACTCCATTCCCAGTTTTCTGAGGACCATTCACACTGTCCTCCATAGTGGTTGTATCAATTTACATTCCCACCAGCAGTGTGAGAGGGTTCCTTTTTCTCCACAGCCTCTCCAGCGTTTGTTATTCCTTGTTTTGTTGATAACAGCCATTCTAACAGGTGTGAGGTGGTGTCTCATTGTGGCTTTGATTTGCATTTTCCTAACAGCTAGTGAGGTTGAGCATTTTATCATGTCTCTTGGCCATTTGTATATCTTCATGGGACAAGTGTCTGTTCAGGCACCATGCCCATTTTTTAATCAGGCTGTTTGTTTTGTTGTTGTTGTTGACTCTTACTAGTTCTTTATATATTTAAGATATTAGACCCTTATCAGATGCCTTGTTTGCAACTATTTCTCCCAATCAGTAGGATATCTCTTTGCTTTTCTAGTGTATTTTTTGCTGTGCAGAAGCTTTTTAATTTGATATTGCCCCCTTCATTTATTATTACCTTTATTTCCCTTGCCTTTGAGGTCAGGTTCATAAAGTCCTTCCTGAGCCTGAGATCTGTAAGTTTAGTACCAAAGTTTTCTTCTATACAGTTTATTCTTATGTGGAGGTCTTTAATCCATTTTGAATTAACTTTAGTATATGGTGACAATTGACAGCTCAGATTCATTCTTTTTTTGCTGTTGTTAGACTTATTGGGGTGACATTGGTTAGCAAGAAGTACATAGGTTCCAGGTGCACAATTCTATATTACATATTCTATGTGTTGTATTATGTGTTCATCACCCAGAGCCAGTTCTCTTTCCATCACCATATATTTGTGTCCCTGTCCCTTCTCCCGCACCCACTGCCCCCTTACACTCAAGTAACCACTAAATTATTGACTGTGTCCATAAGTTCTGTTTCTTTGTTACTTTTGATTTTATGTCAAAAATCAAAAAAATTTTTTTTCATCCCTTTCCCTTATTTCACCCATTCTTCCATCTCTCCTCTCATCTTAAAGATGTCCCTCTAACATTCTTTGTAGTACTGGTTTGGTGGTGATGTATTTCTTTAACTTTTCCTTATCTGAGAAGCTCTTTATCTATCCTTCCATTTTGAAGGCTAGCCTTGCTGGATACATTATTCTTGATCTTAGATCCTTGATTTTCATCACATTGAATATTTTCTGCCAACCCCTTCAGGCTTGTAAAGTTTCTGGTGATAAATCAGCTGAGAGTTGAATGGGTGTCACCTTATAAGTAACTACTTGGATTTCTCTGGCTGTTTTTAGAATTTTCTCTTTTTCTTTAAGTTTTGTGGGGTTTTTTTTCTTTGAGATCGGAATTCTGCTTTTTTCTTTTTTTAATTTATTTTTATTGTTAGACTTATTGGGGTGACATCTGTTAGCAAGGATTACATAGGTTTCAAGCATACAATTCTACAGTGCATTGTCAACTTGTTGTATGATAAGTTCACCACCTAATGTGCTGTTTTAATTATGATGTGTCTCAGTGTTTTCTTGTTTGGGATCATCTTGTTTGGGATTCTCTGTGCATCCTGGACTTATATGTCTATTTTCTTTGCCAGGTTAGGAGAATTTTCATTCATTATTTCTTCAAATAATTTCTTGATCCCTTGCTTTTCTCTGTCCCTTCTGGTACACCTGATTCTGATATTCTTCCCCTTAAAGTTGTCCTAGAGGAAACTCAAACCATCCTAATTTTTCTGTATTCTCACATCTGTCTGTTCTGAATGGGTGCTTTCTGCTGGCTTTTTCTGCAAATCACTGCTTTGTGCTTCTTTTTTATCTAGTTTGGTGCCTTTTACTCCATTCTTCATTGCAGATAATGTAGTCATTATCTCTCTCTGGTCCTTTTTAATGGTTTGTAAGTCTTCTTCAATGCTTGCTATCTCTCTGTTGAAATTATCATTCAGTTCCTTAAGCATTTTTATAAGTGTTGCTTTGAGCTCTGTTTCTGATGGGTCATCTGTCCCCATATGTTTAATTCTCTGGTTTCTTACATTTGCAACCACTCTTGACCCTATCAGCTGCAGTTTCTCTGGTGTTGCTGCTGATACTGGGCAGGTAGATGTCTGTCAGGGAGGGGTGTTTGTGGCTGTTTTCTTCCTATGGCTTTGTGGGTTGTGCAGGGAGTTTGGGCATGATAGTCCCTTTCTGTTCTCAGTTTGTCCCATGCCTGGAATCTGCCTTGGCCCTTGGGGTCAGTCCTGTATTCTGGTCTTTCAGACCATCCTGGTTGTAGGCCAAGAAACACATGCGAAGGCCCCTGTTTTCTCCATCTTGGCTGGAGCATTCGCTTTACAGCTCCTCACCTCCCAGTTGCTCCCTCTCTTCTGGGAACCAAAATTAAACTTGGCCACCATAGTTTGCAGACTTGTCTGCACTTCCTGGGGCCAAAGTGAGGTGGGTGGGTATCTCACGCCCCACCTGTGGGCCTCTTTTCCTCTGTCCTGTGAACCCAGTGAGGTCCTGAATGCTCTCCCACCACCACTAATAGGACTTAAGAACAAAAAACAAACAACCCAATTAAAAAGTCGGCAGAAGAACTAAACAGACAGTTCTCCCATGAAGAAATACAAATGGCCAGCAGACATATAAAAAAAATGCTCATCCTCATTAGCTATCAGGGAAATGCAAGTCAAAACCACAAAGAGATACCACCTCACACCTGTGAGAATGGCTATTATCAACAAGACAAGGAATAACAAGTGCTGGAGAGGATGTGGAGATAAAGGAACTCTGGCACACTGCTGGTGGTAATGCAAACTGGTACAACCACTGTGGAAGGCAGTGTGGAGGTTCCTCAGAAAATTGGGAATGGAGCTACCATTTGACCCAGCAATCCCCCTTCTGGGGATCTACCCAAAGAACTTGAAAACCTTTGTCCGCAAAGACTTATGTACCCCAATGTTCATTGCAGCACTGTTCACAGTGGCCAAAACATGGAATCAACCAAAGTGTCCTGCGACAGATGACTGGATAAAGAAGCTGTGGTACATATACACAATGGAATATTACTCAGCTGTAAGAAAAGATGAAATATTGCCATTTGCAACAAAATGGATGGACCTGGAGATCATCATGCTTAGTGAAATAAGCCAGACAGAAAAAACAAAGAACTGCATGATTTCACTCATATGCGGAATATAAAACTGAAAGC
>PVJL010007176.1:0-81639 GCA_004026885.1 Lyroderma lyra
GCAGAATAAAATTATATTTTTGCTGTAATGTTTTTCTGATTTAAATATTAGTTTATTAAATCTAATGTTTAGAATATTGAGGAGTTAAATATATCTTTTGTATTGAATTTTTCTAGTTCTTTATTCATATGTTATTTTACAAAAACAGACTGGAAAAGCAAACACAATAAAGCCAAGACAAAAACTTAATACTTCACCCCAGAGAGCTTGAGAAGCACTGGGTTAAACTAAACCAATGGTTTTCAAATCACGTAGTGCCAAGTGCCCCACATACTTTAAAAAACTATTTTCATCCATTTTGCTCCCTGAAGAAGACGTCGGAGGACTGTGAAATACAACATGCAATTCCCTGCATTTGATGCTCGGTCACCATTTGATCTCACTTCCAGATTGGGAAGGTTTCATACTATTAGTATTTTCTATGGGATCAAAGCACTGTTGTGTCCGTTAAGTTCCCTTGTTCTCTCTAATGGTTATTACACACACTTTTCTGGTTGAGACAACGCCAGTCCAGTCCTGCCATGTCCAGGTCCTGTCTATAAACCCCATTACACGTCAGTGCTTCTCGAGCATTGTGGCATTAGGGGAGCCCTGTGCTTGAGCCCCTAGAAAATCTGCATCTTTGTGAGCACATCTCCTGTGCTGTTTGCCCACGAATTTATCAAAACCTTTTCAGAATCCATGCTGCTTCCAACTTCCAGAACTTGTATCTGGTCCACAGATGTACTCTGTTCAGCCCACTTAGTGTTTTAAAAAAAACTTTTGAGCCAACATTTAAAAATTGGGCTATTTTACTTAAAACATTTAGTATCTAGTTTCTCTTAAAAAGTTGGAGGATGTGGTCAGTGAGCCTGCATTTTTGACCCTCGGTGGTTGACTACAGTTGTGTAGCCAGGACCCCTTTAGGCAGGACCCCTAGCACTCTCGAAGTGACGCTTTTCTACTTCGCAGAGGCCCACGTGACGTGCTTTCATGACTGCCTCGCTGACCCCTGTAGCATTCAAGCTTGTGATCAGTCCGGTGGCTGAGTCCCTCAAATCCTTCCCACAGACACTTTGGGTTTCCATATTGGACAGAGGGCACTTACAGATCTTTATAGGGAAGACGGGACGGCACCCACCTGATGGGCAAAGGCCACGTGGATAAATTAGAGGAGCCATGAGAACAGGAAGTGGCAAAGGCCTGGAGGAAGCTGAGTAGACCTGGAAGACTGCCCGCCTTTCTGCCCCTTTTGTGGCTGGTGCCCTGGCACTCTACAGTGGGTGGCAGTGCCCCAGTGGCTGCTGGTGCTGTCTGCCTGGGCTGTGGCAGCAGCTTCCTAACCAGGGTCCTCAGGCAGGGTCCACTGTGTGACTTCCACATCTGCTTTCAGTAACATCACTTACGTTCAGTACCTCCTTTGCTAGGAAATGTCCAGAGCTTCCTCATGGCCTACAGCAGTGGTGCTTTAATCTTCAGACCTTTTTTCAGTTTTAAAAATTATGGTATAATGATTCATGTCCTTGTTCTCCAAAGAGCTAGGTATTCCAACTTTTGAGTGACCCTTTTCTCTGAACAGGATGGTGGATGTGGGCGGCCAGCGCTCTGAAAGACGGAAGTGGATCCACTGCTTTGAGAGTGTCACCTCCATTATTTTTCTGGTTGCTCTGAGTGAATATGACCAGGTCCTGGCTGAGTGTGACAATGAGGTATGCTGGGTGGGAAGTCTGGGAAGCTGTGGAAGACAGGGACCTATTTCTGAGTTTGCCGGAAGGCAGCCTGCTCTGGCCTTAGACTCTACTGCTGAGGTTAAATCATCTTGCCCTTCCAAGGGAAGTTGGGACTAGCAGCACAGACATCAGCTGGGTGCATGTTAGAAATGAAGACGTACAGAATGAACCCTGACTGAACAAATCAGAATCTGCATTAACAAGATCCCAGGTAATTCATATAAATATGAGGGTTTGAGAATCACTCACCTGAAAACCTAGTTCTCAAACTTGAATGCAGACTGGAATTCCTTGGGACCTTAAAGAAAATCCTGACTCCTGGGTCCAGCCTGAGATTCTTATTTAAATGGTGGTACGTGCAGCCTCAGTCTGAAATTTAATCTCATGGGGCCAAGGTACGGGCCACGCAAAGGCAGTAGTAGCCTTGGACACATATTGAAATCCCCTGGGCAGGTTTGAAAACTACCACCTTTTGGACCCCACCATAGAGATTCATATTTCTTGGTTTGAGTTGGGGGTATTTTTCTCAAGCCCCCCAGGTATACAAGGTTTAGCAATGCTATTTCTAATAAACTTGACCTGAGGACAGGCTTCCCAACCTCCATGGCCCATAGCACTCCCACATTAGGCTCCCAGCCTGGTGGGCACGGGGCGTGGTGCCAGCTGCTGCTCTGGCATGACATCTGCCTTTATGTCCCCTGGAAGGGACTGGCTCAGGGCAGCTGGGACGGAGCCACCATAGTCAGGTGTTCAGTGTCTGCAGAGTTGCCATGGTCCTGGCTGGGTCGAATGCCATGTCTGTGAGTTTGGAGGTACTTTCTGTGGGATACCGTCATCTTCCCCACTAACCTTCATGAGACCTCTTAACCGTTTAGAAAAATGTCTTTTGCTTCTAAGGCATAAACATCAATAAAGAACTCTGTTCAGGATTAGGCAATAACTATGAACATATCACATCTTGTTTTTCTTGAGAGCAGACTTTTCTCTGAAGAGCACAGTTACATTAGCTAATTAATAGAGGATTACCCCATTTACTATTGTCATTGTGTACAGAAGAACAGAAATCTTGGCTGCCACCTAGCTCTTCCAGTAGAGAAATGCTTTTAAAGGGGAAAGGCTTATTTCATACTGAGTTATCAATATGAAAAATGTGAGACAAATTTGTCTCACAAATTACTTATGATGTTTCTCAGGAAATTTAAATGATTAGTCAGGTATGCAAGGGACAAGTATGTCAGCCCGAACTGCTAAGAAATTAAACATTTTACCTCTCCAAAAAAAAACAAAACTCACAGGTATTTGTAGAAAAATGAAGTGGTTGCCACTCCCTACTTTTCCCTCCTGGTGTAGATGTGTGTTGCAGCCCCTCACCATGCTGTACAGGAATTGTTTTTTTTCATATACTGGCTTTCCTTCGAGACCATTATTGATAAGATCAAAATAAATTTTAAAGAAGGTTTTAAAACAAGTGAAGGGTTACCCCCTCTGGTAATAAATTCTAGCTCTTAAGCCCCCAAAATATACTGGGCAAGAGCATGAACCCATGTGTCTGGGAGTTGTAGGGAAGTAGAGATTTATGGGCTTCAATGTTTTTCAGTCTGACCACCTCCCTCCCTCCCTAAACGTCTTGCTTCTGTCCTCCTAGAAATACTTGAGGGAGCAGCATGCTCTCTACAACAATTACTGTCATCAGCTAAGATTTGTATGTGCCTGTCTGCTCGCCATATATTAGGAGCATTTAATATTTTCTTGCCAATGTCTAATGTTCAGAAATTATACCGTCCTTCTGTATAATTTCCACTATTATACAGCTTTGGGAAAGTACTTAAATTTTGTGAACAACACAGCATGCTCAGCCATACATTGGGGGCCCTGTGCCCCTGCAGGGCTTGCCGGTATTACCTGCATGTAAAGCGTGGCACAGGGCGGGTGCTCAGTAGTGTCGTGTCCTTCACTGCTCATGTCTAGCACAGTGGCCCCGCAGGAAGGGCCACTCCTCCTCATCATCACGTGATTCCTGATGCACAGTCTAGAGGCCCATGGCCAATCAAGTGGGGGTCTCAGGTCTGAAGCTGTGACCTTCCCTTACCTGATAATTCCAATAATTATGCACAGAAAACGTCTCAAATGTGGGTGTGAACCTTCTTATTCCAAGTTGTACGAAGCCTTTCTTATATCCTTACATGCTCGTTTGGAGCTGGAGAAGAGTCAGGGTGCTACGAGAGAGGCGATCCAGAAGGGGGTGATTAATGAGAGGGTGGGAGAATGGAAGCTTCAGCAAGGCCAGTGACCCTGGGACACATGTGGGATCTGCATATTGTTTCCAAAGTATGCTGTTCTTTCACGCTAACCCCGAGTCCTTGTTTCTCACTTAGAACCGCATGGAAGAGAGCAGAGCCTTATTTAAAACCATTATCACCTACCCCTGGTTTCTGAATTCATCGGTGATTTTGTTCTTAAACAAGAAGGATCTTTTGGAAGAGAAAATCATGTACTCTCATCTGATTAGCTATTTTCCACAGTACACAGGTAAGTGTCCATCGTGCTGACTTTGCAAAAGTCAGTCCAGACTTCATAACCTCAGCGACCTGCCCGGACAGACTCTCTCACATTAGCAGCTTAGTTACATCACTGTGTGTTTCACCTCACTGCCCCTACACACGCCTCTCCCGCGCCTGCAATACAGTTTCCAAGTCCTTTTGCTAACTGCACTCGGCTCACCAAGATGGAGCTCGGGCACCCCGTCCTTCGGGAAGTTCTGACCCTCACCCCCTGCCCACTTGGCTGCCTGGGCTCACCATGCCCTCTGGGTAGTATTTGCTCACTCCACCCTCTCCCCAGGGAGCTCCTGAGGGCGGGGACTGTGCTGGACTTACCTTTGCATTCCTAGTGCTGGTCGGAGCACCTGGCACTTCTCATGTGTAGGTTCAAGTGTGGCAGCCCCTTGACAGGACACAGGGTGGATACTGAGGTTCTGCATCTATGAGGGTTGTCCGGAAAGTATCCAGCCATGTGATATGAAAAATAGAGGTATTTATGGCTGGAGTTTTTCTGGTCAGCCCTTGTACTTGCCTGATCCAAAGCAGGAAAGTTTATGCCCTATTGCTAATTATTTCTGGTACCAGAGATCTCGAATACTACGGAGTTTGGCACTGATATTTGGAGTAGTGTCTTAGCACTTTTTTTGTATGTGGCTCCTCTAGATGGGAATCGAGCCCAGGCCGCAGCGCTGATAGCACCGGAGCCTTAAGCCACTACAGCACCAGGGAACTCCCAGCACTCTCCTTTTATTAGCTGTATTGGCCACACAGTAAAGAGCCCACAAACTTTAAAATCAGACGTGCGTGCCTGATAATGTTGGTTCCCATAGTGTTCCTTCTCCCTCTCGTAGCCCACTGCTGTCTGCCTGACTCAGTAGGCATTACCTCTCTTTAAAAGTAGGGGTCGCTATTTTCAAATTACTTTAAAGTATAAATTTTAGATGTTTGTAGGCACTTTAAATGATGAGGTTCATAACGACATATAATAAAAATAACAGTCCTAGAAATAAGAGCTCAAAGCAGCCCCTCAAATAAGAACAAGGGTACACTGAACATGATTTTCAGGAGGTGCTGGTGGCGAGTTGGTTACCTTGCTGCTTTATTCCTCTAACTGCCCAGGACCAAAGCAGGATGTCAAAGCTGCTAGAGACTTTATCCTGAAGCTTTATCAAGATCAGAATCCTGACAAAGAGAAGGTCATCTATTCCCACTTCACATGCGCTACAGACACGGAGAACATCCGCTTTGTGTTCACTGCGGTGAAAGACACCATTCTACAACTGAACCTGAGGGAATTCAATCTGGTGTAGAGGCTGTGGCCCACTCACCGCCACCACCAGAAGACACGCCGCACAAGCCCCTTGTGTCTCGCTTCCGAGTGCTTCTGCCACCACCTGACCCAGCCCCCTGGATGGCGCCAAGTCTGTCATGTAGCCCACGGGCACAAAGATGGGTGAGGGAGTTTGTAAGATATTGGAGTTTAGCAAAGCGTTTTTAAAGTCCTTATTCCAAAATTGTTTTTGTATTTCTTTTGATGTTTGGCCGAAAGACTTTGCGTAATTTTGAATTTGATATTTCATAGAATTTTAAAAAGCTACTGTGATTTACTGTTTATTTTTAAAATGAAATTTAAGTGTGTTTAATAATGGCCATTTAAAAAAAAATCACATAACAGGGAGACTGTTAATTTAGAGATTAGGCCTTGAGACCTGTAGACTTAATTTGGGTGACATTTTTCTAAAGAAAGTTGAGTTTTCATTAAGCTTTTTATTAAATCTTATGATTTTTGAAGCATTTTTAATTGTTTGTCTCTCTTCCTGCTGAAGTATGACACCTTTAACACGTCACCGAAGATTTTTTTAAAACAGCTGGTTCTTTTTGTGTTAACTTTCTAAATCAAATTTACATCTAATTTAGTTTTGCCAGTATTTAATCATCAGGAAGCCAAAGCTGATGGAAGGTCTCTAGATAGCATACAAGGGCTGTCCAGAAAAAAATCCAGCCATACATGCCTCTGGTTTTTGCATTCCATGGCTGGATACTTTCCAGACAGCCCTCGCATATGTTGGATTGATGAAAAGTGTTTGTGCGTGTATTCCAATGTATATGACCAGGCCTTCTGAACTTAATGCAACTGCTAAAAGTCCAAATTGTTTAACAAATGTATCGTAACCCCCTCGCCAAAATTTTGATCGCCCCCACAGTTCTGCTGCTTGAACATGTACGCTGTGCTTGCTGAGGGCACTGGGAATCCACGATTCTGCCATCAGCACTGGATTACGTTATGGTTTTTTGAGCTCATAGTTGATTTGTGGTTCTGCTCCTAAAAAGAAAAATGCTGTAACTTCAACAGTTAACTACTCAGCTACTTTCTAAATATAGGAGGAAAAACAATTTTACCCCTACCTTCTTGGTTCTTGGCTGAGACCCCTCCTGTAATAAGAGAGAGATTAACAGGAGGAAAAAAAACCCAGAAGTTTAATAACATGCACATCTCCTGTATACATGGGAGATACCCAGGAAAACTGAGGGACTCTGAAGTAGCCCAAGCCACCACCTTAAACACCATCTCCAGCTACAGACAGAAGAAACCTGTTGGGGGTGGGGTGAGAGTGCAGCAGGTGGCACTGGGGAAGGCCAGTTGAGGGAGGCTACCAGAAAAGCACAGGGAACAAGGGTAAGGTGGTTGTTATGCAGATTGAAGTTGGGCACCTTCTCCAGTGATAAGAGTTTCTTTTGATTTAGAGTCTCTTCAAAAGGGTAATTAATGCTCTATTTTCAGAGTTTTTCCTGTGTCTGCTGTTTCTTAAAAATAATCAGCTCAAAATAATCCTTATGCCAAGAGGCATATTTTGAAATGGTGTTTGAGGGCTGTCCAGAAAAAAACCCAGCCATAAATGCCTCTATTTTTCATATTACATGGCTGGGTAATTTCCCTCATAGATTTTAAGATAATAGAGTTACAAGTGATAACCTTATATCAGATTTCTAGAAATTTCATACAATTTCTGGAACACATATTAATAATATGTATCCATACAAATATAACCTAAACAAAACTTTTGTGTCACTTCTAACTTGCCAATGCTTCCTATGTAATTTAACAAGAGCCTAATTAGTTTAGTATCTCTTTTTACAAGGACAGAGAAATCTTGAGATGTTCTAGGGGCTCTCTGAAATATTCCAAGCTGTTCAAGGTCAAAATGACTTAATTTAGAATTTGATTTTTGGAAGTTTGTCAAAAACATCAAAGGTTTTGGACACTTGACCTAATAGGATCACCGATCATTATGAAACAATACCTAATTACCTATTTAATGAAAGTGACAATAAAATATTTTAAAAGCAAATAACGGAAGGTTACATAGTTGTGAGGAAAAGTTAGCTCTTAATATTTAGAAGACTTGGTTTCTTAGTAATCAAAGACTTAACAGTAAAGATAACATGAAGGATACAAAATTATTTTAGTAAAACACAAAATCTTTGCTTTCTAAGCAGATTACTTAAAAGGTAAAGAAAAGCCTTTCACAATCTTTTATCAAGACCAGACCAACAGTCCAAGAAGATCCTTTCAGCAGATGAAAGAAAATTTTCAGTTTTATATAAGTACACTGCTGATATTAGCCAGCTTAATTAGCTTTTCTTGCTTCCCAACTTTCTATATCCATTTAATTTGTCCTTTATTTTCCTCTTTGCAATTTTGAAACAATTGGTTTTACTTTAGGACAAAAATTATTCTCTTTCCCTTAACAAAAATGCATCTCTGTACCTCATACATTTTTTTTTAACCAAAAACACATCTTACTTTCTGTGAATATAGAGATATTTCCCTTACGGTTTCTATTAGTTTTAATTAAACATATTAATTGGAATTCCCAACCTTTGAAACCTTAATTTCTATTGGAAACTAAGAAGTAAGCAATTTTAAACTGTTACATATCAACATTATGTAGATTAGAAAATTTATTATTATTAATACATGTCATAATTTTTAGAAGCATATGCTTCTGCATAGTACAATTTTTCAATGTGGCATTGAAAATTTCATGAGACATTAAACCAAGTTAATCATATCCTATTATATTCCTTGCTGACAAATTTTGTAATGGAGATAACATAAACCTATTTTGACTAATAAATCCAGACAGAATGCAAGTTGTATGTCTGCATTATATGTCTGCACTCTGACAACTCTGAAGACATGCCTATTTTAATTAAATCAACTTAAACTAGCTTTTATTTACTGAAATTCTCCCAGATCGCGTGAACTTATGAAACATTTGGGTTAGTTTCTATATTTCTAAAGGTCTAGAAATACTTATTTCATTTAAATGAGTATTTTAAGCCAATTGAATAGCTCTCCTACAAATTAATTCTGGCTATATCATCCAGAGGTAGAAAAATTGCACATCTACAACATACATATATAGATATACATAAAGGTACAGACAGATGTAAACAGAAATTTTATGGCAATTATTATAAAATTTTAGCCATGAATCAGGTATAATAATACAAAACTCACTTAGTTTATAAAAGAACAGTTGGATCCAATTGTGTTTCTGGCAGATAGAATAAGTTTACCTACTGAGATGGCTAAATCTTTTTTACCAGTATTTGTGGAGAAGACATTTTTTTTTCTTCTGCCCAATTTCCAAATAGCTCCTTTTTCCCCCTTCTGATAAGAATCATCTCTGTAAAGTTTGCATTTCAAAGAGATAGTTCTTGGGTCCTAGAGAAGATGGGGGTAGAAAATTTACATCTCAAAGGCACAAAGTATCCAAGTTTTCTCCAAGGAGTTTTGGGGTATATTGCCTATTATCAGACACACAGGGTTATTACTATTTAATTTCTTTTTTTCCTTAAGTGCAGGACAATTCTGTTTCCAATGCCCTAATCTTCTACAATGTCTACAAGCATTTAGAGAGGCAGAGGGGAACTTTGGGGATTGGTAAGGATAGGTGGACTTTGTATTGCTTGTAGAACTGCACTTCGGGTTTTGTAAACATTTTTAAGACAAAGATTATTGTTTCTAATTCCTTAAGGAACTGGATGAGCCTAAATAAAATATCTGGGGCTGACATGCCCATCCATCTACATTATCTTCAATTTGTTTCTTTATATCAGGGAGAAAATTTCCATTCCAACTAAGATGGAAATCAAAAGATCCCTATGTTCTGGAATTTCAGGGTTTAATGTAGTATACCTTTGTAAAGCCCATATAAAACACTGAACAAAGGCCTTCAAATGCTTTCCTTTTTGAGTGTACAAATTCAATCTTGAATCAATTCACTTTATGGGGGAAGCCTTTATTATTGCTTCTATCAGTCCCTGAGCATCATCTTCCAGCTCATCCATTTCCTGAGTATTTGTAGGAGGGCCTGGGAGAAATTCTGGTTGTCTGCTTCCTCTGTGATGGGGGTTTCCCTAGGGAGCTCTCTGGCTTATCTCACGACTACAGTATAATCATGAGAGGGATGAACATCCCTGAGCCCCCAATCAAGACTCCTGTGAGTGGGGTTGTGAATGGCCACTGATCTAACTCTTCTCTAAATCTGGTAGGGTCTTCTGAAAATGGAGGTAAAAGGAGAAAGCAAAGACCTTCATTATTACAGGATTAAGAATGGTGTGAAAACTGTTTCTTCAGTTTCCCATGAGAACACGTCCAATCACAGACCTGCTTGCTAATCTGCGACCGACACAGGTGCTAGTGCTCTTGCAGCACTAAAGAGATGACAAAGAGTGATACCAAAAGGCCCCTTATGGACTGGGATCCCTTAAGATAAACCCTCCTGAGAGCTGGCACAGTGGGACAAAGAGAATTCTGCTTGTCACTTTGTGTCTCAGATTCCCAGCCTATTCAGTTGGCTGCCAGATAAAAGCCAATACTTGCATCATCTGGCTGGTAGAGGTTAGAAAAAGTATTCTTGAATTAGTCAAAGGCGCAAACTCTCAAGACATAAAACAAGACAAAAGAAAAATCTCATTTGGCTGACGGTTTTCCTCCTTATGACAAATGACACAAAAGACAGAGACAACAGAAAACAGTGACAATCTTCAGGAGGAATGCGATCAATAGAAAACACAAGAGTACTCCTAACAAAAATCTTCACCAGAGTCTCTAAACCCAAGAAACTAGTTCACACAAATATTTTCTCCTGCTGATCTCAACTTGGAAAGAAAGGGATATGATGAAATTTCCCTTCCTCTCTCAACTAGGTACCACAGACAGAGATCCATGAGAGCTGATTTTGGTTAAGAATTCTTATCCTTCGCCAGCTTCTGCCAATTTTTCAGTATCCTAGCTGCAGTTTCCACAGCAAGAATGTTGTCTCTGCAGGTCCCATCATGAATTGCCAAACTGTAGGGGAGGAAAAATAATTTTCCGTCTACTCTTGCAGGTTCTTGGCTGAGATCCCACCCTTGTAATAAAAGACAGATTAACATGAGAAAAACAATCAAGTTTAATAACACATTTACCTATGTTTGTACATATATATGAAGGCTGTTTGGAAAGTGTCCAGCCAGGTAATATGAAAAATAGAGAGCCCTTGTATATACATATATATGTATATACATATACCTATACCAGATATAGGTATATATACACTCATATATGCTATATATCATATGTGTGTGTGTGTGTGTGTGTGTGTGTATACACACACACACACACTCACACTCACACACACACTTACCTATATCTCCAAAACATTGAGTACTCTCTGAAACAGCCCAAGTCATCACCTTAAATAACTTCTTTAGCTAAAGACGCAGAAAGACATTGAGGGTGGGGAAGGCCACCTATGGGAGGTTACCAGGAAGAGCATAGTAAACAAAGTAAGGTTGTCATTGAAGATTTAAGTTGGGCACCTCCTCCAATGATAAAATTTCTAGAGAATTAGAGTCTCATTCTTCTCTTCCTGGTACAGAGAAGTAGACACACTTACAAGTGAGATTTCTCTTACAAATGTAAATTTCCCTTATCAAAGGATAACTTCTAGGTTTTCAGAGCTTGTCCAGTGTCTGTTGCTTCTTAAAAATAATAAGCTCAAAAAATCCTTATGCCAAAGAGGTATATTTTGGAGTGGTAATATTCTGCTTCCTGTTATCCTTCTTGAGGCAAGTCTGTATTCATTCTTCATGTAATGTTGGAGTGCCCGTAGTAGCTGGCTCAGAAAAGTAGAAGCAGAATCACCTGGGAGGTACAGAGTACTTCAAACTAAAGGCCCAAGATGGTTTTGTATCTTTTTATTTGAAGGTGCACATGTGTACACACACACACACACACACACACACACACACACACCACATCATTTAGAACTTTAAGGGTGATATGCCTTATCTTGATTCAGTCTAAAAAATGTACTCATATTAGTTATGTATGTTTGAGACAAGTGTCAGCATTGCTGTAACTGCACAAAGCCTTCCTGTGAGCAAGGTAGGATAGTCAGGTTCTCATTCTATTGGAACACTTCCAAATGTGAAACTATTAAAGAAGAGCATCAATGTTTGAAAAGATAGGAATTAGGCTTACAGCTAATGATTCCACTCAAGAAATGGATACAAAAGCAGTTTTCGTGGAACCTGACAAATTGATGTTAAAAATTTATCTGGAACAGTAAAGGTCCAGAAATAGTCAGGAAAATCTGCACAAGAGAACAAAGAGTTGGGGCACAGCTCTCAAGGGTATCTAGAAACATAACAAACAAAAAGCAAGACAACCCTGGGGAGGGGAGGGCACTCTGCACTATAATAAATAGCATAAACTGCTTCTGATTATCCAATTAACATGAAAAGGGCTCAAGAGAATCAGTAATCAGGGACATTTTTTAATGTGGAATTTAAAAAAAAATTGTCAGCAATTTCTAGCATAAAGATGAGGGCTTTCAATTACTTCTAGTTGCAGGAGGACTGTTGAATATATCATTAACAAAGGTAGTAATGAAGTATTTTCTTAAGTAATGGAAAGGCTGAACTCTCCATATCAGAGGTGAATTAATTATCTGTTAATATTAATTCAGCAAGTAGAAAATTCTCTCCTAGCCCTTCTTTCAAAATATATTCATTATTTACTGTGGAAATGAGCCATTTGAAGATTTCGAGGTTGAGAGGCACAGTCCTGGTGCTAAAGAACTTAGTATTACCGGTGAAGCTTGGTCAGCAAGGATCATGCTAGGCTGAAATGCTGTCAGCTGGTTTTGACTGAAAATTCAGGACCTTGGGCAATCTGTTAGTTGTCTACACTCATTTAGGCCTCAAGAACGGTAGATAGAGTTTAGATAGGGGAGGGAAATCTCATCTTCCTATTCTATCCAGTTAACTAAAAACAGAGGCAGACTGAAGATTAGAAATATTTGACTTGATTTATTTGAAAAAGGTATATACATAGTTAAACTGAGAAATCTGACCAAGAAATCTAATTTTACAAATAGCAAGAAATAATTGTTGTTTAGAAAAATGTTAGTCCTTAGTGAGCATGGCCAACCAATTTTTAGGAAAAAAGACTCAAGTCAATTTTAAGAGGAAAAACTTCACTGTAAACATTTGTGTTTATAAATTATCTTATGAGAACACACAAAACCAAGGCAGAGTGTGCAACAGGCAACTGGGACAGGAGCGCACATAAAAGGTATAAGGAACACAAAAGTGAAGGAAACTCTACGGTGATGCAGAAACAGAGCTTTAAAAAACAAACTATCATCAACAATCATATTTTTACCAAAGAATAAGTATTCCAAAGAAGCACAGATGTTTGGCCAATATAAAAATGAGAAAGTATTTTTAAAGTGCACATTCCTTGAACAATTCATGTGTATATGTAATAAACATATCCACATTGAGATCATCATGTAAAACACTCTATAAAAATCTATCTGACCTTGCAACAATCCCCAGATATAATTTCTAATGGTTTATGAGTGTGGATATAAAATTACTGACATCGAGAATATTTCAATGTAATCTACATTTTGTTTGAATGTTTTTCAGTTCCTGAATAGGGAACTTTTGGGTAGCCAATGGATCACGCCACAATAAATGTTGGGGTTTTCCAACATGTTCTATTTTCAGTACATTTCTGTTAATTAGACTTTTTATTATACCACTCTCACAGGGTTTTTGTTACAAGGACTTCATTAGAAGGAACACATTATTAACGTATCAGAATAATACTAAATTCATGGTGTTGAGTGACAGACAGGGATTTTTAAGTTGACACATGTGTATCACAGCAGAGGTTAAACTATAATACAAATCAATTTGTATTTGTATGAAGTAAAAAAATGAAGAATTCACTCATATTAACCTGTAAAATTTGAGGTTCCATTTCTTATATAGCTCTTTGGGTAACCAAAATCATATATTTTAAAATGCCATAATGTTTTTACAAAAAAGACTAATCTGTAATTCCAAAGTAATACTTTTTTAAAAATGATATGGAACAATTTGTTTTACAAAATAAAGCGAAAAGGGTTTCAATAAAAGAAACATGAACATTTGCAGTAGAGTAGGACTGTCCTACTTTGGGCGCATCACGAGAAGGCAGTTTCTTTGGAAAAGACATTAATGCTGAAAAAAATAAAAAGAGGGCAGCAGGAAAAGAGGAAGACCATAAAAGTGATGGATTGACTCCATAAAAGAAGACATGGCCTGAGTCTGCAGGAGCAGAGCGGGGACGCTGAGGACAGGACACTGTGCACATCATTCATTCAACGGGCCACCAGGAGCCGGAGCTTACTCAAGGGCAAGTACTATAACACACACGTAGGATCCAGCAGCTTCTCAGAACATGTGCTGGCCTGCTTTTGGGACAGCCCTGAAACAAGTACTACTTTATACCAATTGTGGCAGAAAGAAGAGCCTGAAAAACCATCTGCACTAAGAGCCAAATTGGCCAATTATAATATAGATTATAAAAATGATACAAAGTTTAATACAAACTTGATTAGGTTAGCATTACAAGTAAGGTATAATTTCAGGAATATATTTCATAGGATTGGGTAGGAGGGTGAATGGTCCCCTATTTGAATATGTAAAGGGGCTGTGATACTGGGTAGCACCGAGAAAATCAGAATGAATAAATTTTGTATTGGATGTTGCAGATGTATAAGGAGTGCAGGTGATCCACATTTTCTACTTGAATCCTGCAGAAATGAGGAAATCCAATTATTTTCAGCTATACCGCATTGACATTGTATAGCACCCTTAATGACTATTTTGGCCCTGTAAGAATGTAAACTGAAAAGCTCCCCATTTTAAGGGCTTTCGCTACATGTATGGTGAATCACACAGAAGGTAGATGAAGCAAATTTAACTTACCTAAAAAGAATTTGTGTCTCCAATCCTACTAAAATGCTTAGTGAGAGAAAAGTTGAAATACATCAAGTTATATGATACCCTGTGGCCTTTTTAGGGAATTGTTTGTGGATCTAACTTTTCTATGCTTTTTCGGGTCCTACTGATATCTGGTATTACACCATGAAAGGAAAACATTTTATAAACCAAAAACAAGAGCTAACCTATCTCCTTACCCTAAAGAAAAAGATAGTTCCCACAATCTGAGGATTCCCTGAGTTGCAGATCTACAGCTTCTTACCTAACTAAGGTCAAGCTCCAAAATGTTCAATCACGCTGGCCCATACCTCCAACAGTAGAGACTTTCAAGGTTTGGGGAATTTTTTTTAACTGAATTTTTTTAAAAATTCCTAATAGGGAATAACATTTTATATTGTGACCCAGTACACACAGTATCTAGGGTATTTAACTGAAACAATACTTTAGGAAGCAATGTTTAAAGTAACCTTGTTACATGCAATAATCTCTTTCCTTTCCTATTTCACTTTTAAAATATGCTAGTCTTGAGATGTTAAATTGATTTCATGGCCCACTTCTGGGTTCAAACTTAACAGTTGGAAAAACACTGTCCTTGAGGATTTTGGTTGCTCCTGAGAAAAGGTAAATAGCAATGGCCCTGGAACCCAAACAGATTTCTCTGAACTGTGTTGACCGGGGCACAAAAACACCCACTCCCAAAAGGCTTCACCTTCAGTATACTCAGCACACACTTTTCAGCTCCTATAGGTAAACCAACCCAGTACCTTGTCCCAATCTTTTTCATTCAAAGTCTTCGGTTTGCCAGCAAGATTAATTAATATCAGCAACTGATGACTAACTAAGCTAAGGTGTAAGTAATTCAGCACTGAGTAGAGTTTTTTTTTTTTTAAATGAGAGAAATAGATAAGAAAAATGTCTTATTTATTTGGAGGTCATAGGATAGTTTTGGAATGGATTAGGACTATGGAGGGGAGAGGGCCTGGGAAGGATGCCTATATCTAGTAATGATTATTTAGGGATCAGAAGATAACTCAGTGGTACTAAAGAGAGTCTGGGAGAAATCCCAAAGTCTTGCTAATAGTGCTAGGGAAGAAGCAGCCAACAAATACATTATAAAAGGGAAACCATTAGAGAAGTGCACATGTTCTTTGGTTCAGAGAATATTTTGTAAATGTGAAGAAATCACAAGCTTCTTTTTGTGCCAGAAGTCTAAGTTGCTATTTGTGATGATTGTAATTTTCTGGAGGAGAGTTGACAAGGAATGGACACTCTGTCTTGGGTTTCACACAGTAACCATGGGCCACAATATATGCTGTGCTAGAATTACGGGCCTTGGGGCTATAGTTAACAAGAAATGCGAGAGAGAACTGACACAATACTCAGGGCCTTATTCCAGAGCAAGTACCAAACAACCAAGACAAGCTTAAAGCTCTCAAGAAGAGAGCCACTGAATGTAGTAAAATGTAAATCAGGGAAGATTGTTTTTCAAACATAATAAGATTATGGATTCTGTGACATTCAAGAAAAAAGAATACAGAATCAAACACATAATTGTAAATTGTAAAATGTTACGCTAAAAAGACAGACACATCTAGTAATATACTGATGTTCTTGGTTTAGATGAAGACCATCTTCTCAGACAATTGATAAGCTACAGCTCTTGAAATTGTGGGTCTTTCTACTTCAGAAACAGAGGAAGTGATGGGAGGTGTTGATATGTAGATTACAGGTACATGATAGGTAGGGGAAAAATAAGAAAAGACATTTCTAGGTTCTTATTGGCAAGGGACCAGGAAGGATAGGCATATTGGCTTTGCATGTGTACTAGTTACAAGACCCACTCCTGCTAGCCTCCAGAAGATACTAGAAGAATGTTTCTGCTACTCTATTAGGCTTTTCCCTTTTGCCATGGGATACTGATGGATCTGTATTTTTTCTGAAAATGAAATAAAGAAACTGGAGTAGGTAATCAGGTACTTCGGTAATGGCATTGAATGGAACACCAGTAAAACAACATTTTGGATGAGGACAATCTGATGAGTTTTCTGACTGCCTCTACTCTTAGGTTTAATGCTAATACATGCAAAATTGGAGGAGCTCAGTAACAGAGAAAATGTTATGTTACTTTCAACAAAGGTCACATGAACATGCACTATCTTGTCATTTGAAATTTGTAATCTTTTGATTCAATTTATGTTCAGCAAAGAAAAAAATATTCTGGAGGAAACTACTGATAATAAACAATGTGGTTTTACAATCAGAGGAAAATCAATAGTATTTAGTAGCTGGATTTGGTCTGAAAAAAATACCATTACAATTTGGCATGCTCTTTATTTTAGCTTTTACAACAAAGCAAGAGTTTGAGGAACCTAAGGAGCATTTCACAACCATTTACTATAAAGTTTCTCCCATTCCAAAAGTAGTTTATAATAATTTCATGGCACATGCATCAAATACTCTGTATTACTTAATAACTAAATAAGACACTACATCATTCTTTTCATGGTTCATAGTTATATATTCATCTCCTTTCACTTGAAAAAGTCCATTACTATTACGGTCTTTGAATAAATATCAAGGAAAAAACCCATGACATTATTTTTACTAATATGTTTTTGTTCTGATATGAGCTATACATTTAAAAGAATGATTCTCATTTTAATAACTGTAAGTAAACCAGAAATTTTCAGTGCGTTCCAACAGGACAGGTTGCAGGGTTAGTATTTAGGGTATGAGAGAGGCTGTCTGTTCTGAAGCATAACTTGTATCTAAGATGGTGGGAATTTTGTTTATTTTATATTACCAGTGAATGGAAAGTTGGTATTGTTAAGGCTTTAAGAATTTTAAAGTCAGCAACGTATTAAAAATATGACTTGGGTAAAATAAGCAGAACCATGGAGATGGCTTGAGGAAGTATTTCTAAGGCTTCAAAGTTCTGAGAGGGGCTTTTCCTATTTGTGTATGACATTCATTTCTTCAAGCCTTTCTTAACATGAGGCTTGAAAGGGTATCAGTATTCAGTCTTTATTATATTATATGTAGAAAGATTGTTTTTTTCATAGTCACGTGGCATATCTGAAGTATAATTCAAACCTATCCTATATAAAATATAAGGAGAATAACACCAAAATATTCATCTGTAAAAATAACTTCATGTTTCTAAAGAAACCACCACTACAGTTCTCTTGATAGCACTGAGGCCATGTTTGATTTGATCATTGATTTGATCACTCCCATCACTTGTTCAAGGGAGCTTGAAGTAAGCATGTCAGAACCTTAAAATGTAAACTAGGAACATCCCACTTAGCTCCATATGAAGGCTAACTATGGTCAACTTCTCTACTACTGCAGAGAATCACATGGAACAAATATTTAAGAATCATAAAAGAAATGTTTCTTCTACAAAGTAATCAGAATTTTAACCAGATGCATGATTCAAGATAGAAAACCAGATGGATCCCCCAAGAGTCGAAATATTTTAATCGTATAGCTGTTTCACCTGATTCTAACTGTGTATATATATATATATTTAATGTACTTGAAATGACTTCTGTACTATACTTCTCCAACAAGTTTTGGAAGGTACAAGGTGGAAACCACGATTTACTACTGTGTGTCTTCAAAGAGTGTTCTCCGTCAGAGGTTCGGGGAAGGTTCTCTTGCTTCTTCTAGCTTTGTGAGGATCCACTGTTATGAGGAAATAAATGAATATTTACTTACTTCACTGAACTTGCAATAAAACTCAAATGTAAAGAATGGCAATCTAGATGTTGGCTTCCAAGTAAGTTAGGTGTATACTCATAAGCCAATAATTACATTCATCCTGCATGAGAGATAATTTACTCATTTAAATGGCCCAGATGGTTCAGGGAAAATGGTACTAGGTTTTCTTAGACAGTAAGAAGGTTTTTCTAAGATCTTTAAACTTGAATGTTCATCTTCAGAATAAGAAAAGTAAAATGAACCATCCTGAAAAGGAAGGGTAATTTGGGAGCTGGACTGAATAATTCTGGCATAATGAGAAAAATATCTATTCAAAATTCCTTCCAACCTCTGCCAATTCCATATTACAACCCTTCATGATTCTATATATAGGATTCTACTGATTGAATAGGAATAATTACATACAGTGGGTAATAGCATAGCAAAATTCTTGAGCATTTTAGGTATTCTCATAATCTATTTTCTATTTTGAGATCTGAAATCACAAAAATAAAATATAATTGTAATATAAAACTTTCTATCTACAATGTCTATAATCATTGGGCGTGTATGACAGATAAAAGCCTTGGAGGTGATACTGGGGCAATCCCATTACGAAAAGCTTTAATAGAGATCTTTGTGCTTCTCTAACTTAAGAAGAACCTAGTGGGAATAGCTCTAGGATAAGGAGCTATAGAGAACTGAGCTCAGTAACCTCCTTTCAATGTTTCCAGCAGAGTAAGAGGATTAAATACAAACTTTCTGGGGTAAAAGAATATGGTGACAGAAATTAAATAGAAAACTTACTACAGAGAAACTGAAATAGGTGGTAACGTCCTTCAGCGACATGAGAGAAATGGCCTGAGTCATGCTATTATTATGCTCCACTCTGTCTTCCTGTCCAGGCAACATGCATATTGAGGGTCTAGTCACTTTATTTCTCTTTGTAACTTATCCCCCTTTTGGTTTTCTACTGTTAGTATGCCACTGTTGCCTTATATCACAATGTCTAGATAGAAAATTGCACAGCACATGCTAAATGGTCCAAAGTTCCTGGTTTGGGGCCCAGATGTGACAAATGAACTGGTAAAGAGTCAAACCCAACCAGGAGCAGCACAGAGAGTAGTATGAGGCCAAGAGGCCCAAAGATTCAATAAAGGAACCATGTGTTCTTATGAAAAGTTTCATGACACAACGAGTACAATTCAGTATCAGAAATAGTGTCTTAATTGTGATCAACGAGATAATCAGTTCTGTCTTCCTTTCTTGATAGTACACATCCTTGTACTTGCCATAGTCCCTAAAGTACGCATAGTGCTTTTTAGTTCACATCATTTACATTTTGAGGAAACTGAGGTTAACAGACTTCCCCAAGGTCCTACAGTCAAGAAGGAACAGAACCAATATTCAAACCCAGATTTTTTGACCGGCTTGGCTCCTCTTATTTTGTTCTATGCTATGTGCCATGCTAGAGTGATTTTGTTAAAAAATCAACAACATGGGGCTATACTTTCCCTGCTGGAGCTGGTAGATTAGCATTAGAATAAAATAACTTCATTTGTTTGTTGACATTTTTACAAAGTATTATAGTTACAGTTATGATTTAAAATAAGATAGAGTAATTTGGTATGAAAAACAAGTAGGTGTGTTGAATACAATCTAATGAAAAGTTTGGGGGAAATATTATCTAGTTACATATATTAAAACTGTCAAAACACAAAAACAAAATTAAAAACAAATAGAAATTATCTGTCTTAAAAACACAGTCCAACTTTCATGGCTTTGAAATGAGAAGCTGCTAGCTGTTTACGTAAAAGATTCATTATATTTACCCTAGCATCCTCTGGGGTCCTGAAGTTAATTATTTTTCCAAACTCTTTGGCATGAAATACAGACTTCACCCGTTCCTATAAACAGAATAATTTCATTAAAATGAAAATCCAGTTGTAGAAACATGATAAAGAAATGGTACAGTTTCAGAAATCTGTGCTTAAAGCATCCAACTTATACACATTATACACCTGAACAAAAAGCCAAAAATGAGAAACCAAGAAGAATCATATAGATGAAAAAAAAATACTAAATACTAGCACATTCATCACTAAACTTAAGTTAAAAACTTTTAGGTGCGATTTAATTGCTAAGGCCATAAAGGGTTACACAGAGGATGAGGAAGAGATAAGGCCGAGAGCTGTGCCACAGCTTTTCCCCTTCAAAACATTCCTCAGATACTTCTTGATACCTGGCCACAGAATAGTGATTTCAGCTCAAAAAGAATGTATACAGATGTGCATACACACACATCTGTGTTTACGGGGTGGCTGCATGTATGTGTGGCATTTTAAACCAGTCATTCAATAAAAAAATGTAGCTGAAGAATAAAAAAAAAAAAAACGGGGTGGGTCCTAGAGTCTACACGATTGTCTTCTACTTTTTATACTGTGTCAGTATTCTGCTCCGTGTTTGTGGGGAGAGCTGTCCAATGGTGGATGTTATGCATTAGCGAGACAAATATAAAGCAAGAGTGAGATTACAGAAGAGGACAATGATGTTTATCTTTATTAACTCTGAGTAGGGTTATAGAATAAGTAATGTGTAGGTTTCATTAGTCTAACAATTCTATTAATTAATTCAAATATCCATGCAAATATGGACTCCAGAAGAAAACTAGTTCTTTTATTAAAAAAAAAAAAAAAGAATGACTGTTCTTTTGGAGACATACAATGTCTCAAGAAAAAGTAGAAGGGGAAGAAAACAAGGAGATAAGAAGTGTATCTTTGGAGAGAGAAAGAAATTAATAAAAAGCCAGGAAAGCACTATGGGTTATATCAGAAGCTAATAGCCAATATCCATTATTTCAGATATGTTCATAAGGCCTTTCATTTTCCGAGTGAAGCAGAAAAACTCCCCAAGAACTAATACCGAGTCTACTTAAGACCTGCCCCCATGAGTGGTAAGATTAGAGAAATGGTCTTCACTGGTTAAACAAAGGCCTAGACACAGCTCTGTTCAAAAGGTTAGTCTAGAAGATATCTGTTGTTTCTGTTATCTGTGTCCAGTGCCCCTTACTGCAGTTACAACTTTCTGAATCTCCTTTTGGGTAATGATTTCTCCTCTTCTCTCACTCCAAATACTTAAGACAGAGCTGACCCTTCCTTCTTGGTGGCAACCATGGTTATCCCATGACCTCACCTGGTCGTCTGGCCCATTCCTTCCTTGACTAAAGTGACTGATTCAGGAATAAGCAAGTGATAAAAGGTGACCCAGTGAGAAGCTTTCATTCTTTTGAGATACTGGGATATAACCTGGAACTTCTGCTGGCCATCCTGTAACCAACAGATGGCCTGCTTAAGAATGAAGTCAATACTGAACAAAGTAGAGCCTAGAAATGGGGGTGGTAAAGAAGGGGAGAATGAAGGCGAAGAGAAAGGGAGGTAGAATAATTGCTAATGATATCATTTCAGTGTATCTAAGTTATAAGATGTTGACTTAGACTTTTCAGTTATATGAATTAATTAAATCCCTTAAAACTAAACAAAAATAACAGAACAAACTTGACTTGGGTTGTAATTCCTACTAATACAGTGTCAGTCAAAGTGGCTCTACACATAGGTATCTGGTCAAATTCCTTGAGGCCAAATATATTATATCATATATGCCTACTACTATGCCTATATACTACTATATCTTATAATACCTAGCATAGTCATTAAAGCTTACAATGAAAATTAAGTCTCTACTGATTAACAAATGACTAGCAAGTAATTCACTGTACTTCATGTCCAACAATCAGGCGCTGTGGTAGCTGTTGGTAATCAAAGCAGAGAAAGAAATGATGTCTGTCTTCAAAAAGATTATAATTGAATTGGGAAGATAAAATAATATCCATAAGAAGAAAACTATCAACAATTGGCTGTTAGATAACTTTTCAAATGTCCTTTTGTGAAATTTTCAGGGGAAAACATTCTGTAGGTAAATGCTAGGGATTCTGAGGTACTCAAATTATTTTCTCATTTTGGTGCCTTGGACAGCAATAGGAAGGTAAGGTTCTATTACTGAATATAAAATGAGGACCCAGGAATGTTGTTGTCAGTGTAATAGCGCATTAAGTAGCATTCTTTTTGGCCTAGCTTTCTTTTCTTTAAGCCTGAGTAAGACAGCAGGTGAAAGGAAAACCATACTAAGACTAAGCAATACCTATAAAAGAGATGGAAACATTACAAAAGTAGAGGACTACTTCAGTGCATTACTTTCAGTTTTAAGTTTTCAAAAAAAATCTATTCAACATACCTTTGCTTCAATGCGTAATCTTCTCCCATGAACAATGAATGGCTCTTTGGTAAACTCATCAAAACTGTACTGCCACTCACATGTAAGCTGTCCAAATGTTCCTTTTGTTACAAATAATACACCACTGGAAAAAAAAATCCACTTTAAAAACTGAGGCACTTACATCCAATAATATAATAATACCAGAATACAGAACATTCACCAAGAGACTATATTCTGGGTCATTAAAAAAAAACTTAATATAAGAGAACTTAAGTCACACAAAGTATAATATATTCTCAGCTCATAATAAAATTAAACTATAATAAAATAGTATTTCTAAATGCTTGAAAATTAGCATACTTCAAAATAATCCATGAGTTAAAAAAATCTCAGAAGAAATTAGAAAATATTTTGAACTAAATGAGAATGAAAATACAACACAACCAAATTTGTGGGATGCAGTTTAAGCAGTGTTAGTGGGGAATTTATAGCACAACATACTTACATTAGAAAAACAGAAGCAGTTCTAAAGTCAAATATATAAGGTACTTTGTAAGAAATAGGAAAATATTTGCAGAATCAATTATCAAATGATATTTTGGGGAAGTTTCATGTAATAAGAATAAATGCTTTTATTTCCAAGGCTCCATGTAATATGTTTACTGAACTATATCAGAAAGAGACTTTTAAAATTAATTCTTGTTTCCCCATTTTGAGGGGAAAAAAAAATAAAGCAATGATAATGCATTCTGTGTAATATTTCTATTTAATTCTTCCTTCAAAGGCTTTTTTTCTCCCAATTCTTCCTTTCAGTTGAAACATCAATTGTAGTTACAACCAGAGGTTTCTTTAAGTCACATATATTTTTAAGTTAAGGAATTGAGTTAAAGGAAAAGCTGGCTTCTGACTGGAACAGAAGAGAAATCTAATCAGAATTTACATCTCTCACCTCAATCTTCTGTTTCTGATACCCTCTTTCAACAATCTTGGATCATGGGGGGCTGTGGAACAAACCTACTGGTCCTCTAGTATATCTTCGACCAAGTGAAAAATCAAAGATAGGCTAATCTTGTAGCAGGTACCTAGTACTCCCTCTCCTGATTCAAAGACCCTTTTATTCTCAAACCTGAAACTTAGAAAGAAAGGAAATCCTCAAAATAAATATTACCTTTCAGTCAATTACAACTAACTCACTTCCCATACTCTGTCAAGGTTTATGTGACCTCATTTAAAAAGTTCTACTATGTTAAAAGGAAGTTAATTTTTAAAATGTTGCAAGATTTGTAAACTAATAAACTTTGCAGCTGACTCCTGTTTAACTCTGATGAGTCACCCTTCCTTTAGTCAGTGAGGGAGAGGGTTACCGAAAACACGATTGAAAATTGCTATGAACAAAATGCCTGCTGAAGCATTGTCTGTAACTACAAAAGTTTAGAAACAATTTAGATATAAATTAAAGTACATATTACTAAATGAATAGTAAGCAGTCATTTACAACTTAAGAATGATCTCCATATGCTGACCTGGAACAATCTTCAAGACAAAAATCTTAAAAATTAAAACAAAGTACAGAATTGTATATATAACAGATTTTCATTTACATCAAAATACATACATGTATGCTTGCACAGGCCAAGAATATCTCACAAACAATACAAAGGAAACAAGGAAAACTGGCTGCCCCTGGGAAAGGGAAAGGAGGAACTGGTATTTGGGATGAATGCAGAATGACTTTTACCTTCTAATATCATGTTAGATTTCTAGTTTGTGTTATTTTTGCGTAAGAAAATTAAGACAGTGCTGTAAATTTTAGGCTTGGAAATTATTATGATTAAAGCCATTAAAAATTCCACAGTCAACTTGAACAAGATGTGTATATAACTTCACCTTTTTGAACCTTTCTATTTAGCTATAACCTCTCTCCTCAGCCACATTTTCACTTTACTATCCAGAATTCTATATGTTAATACTGCACTTGCTCATTCTTTTTGTCAATAGAAGAATGACGCCTGCAAAAACTTGCCTCTCTGAAGCTATGCCACTGTGAATTTTTACATGTACCCTTGGTACTGTCTACAGGTCTATAACTTGGCCGTAGCTGGAAATATCCATGTAAAAACTGATCTGTCTCCAGTGGTATGTGAAGTGGATCAATACGTATTCTAATGAAAAGATACCACCAGAAGACTTCTGAGATAACCAGAAATTGTGTACTTTTTCAGCGAGGGAAAGTCATGGTATTGGTCTATCCCTGAGAGAATACTTTCATGGAAATTTCTGCATCAGTCTGAATTGGTTGAAAAAAAAAAAAAAAACTAAATTATTTGTACATGGCATTGAAGTTTATCTGTATGCCTGCACAAAGCTAAACATAAATTTATATAAGGTTTTAGGTATAAGGCTTATAGCAGGGGTCAGTATGACTATCTGGAACAAAAGATGAATATCAATGACTTCACTTCATCAGTGGCTGACAGTTAAACCCTTATCAAGTTACATTAGAGAAAGGAAGTTACCTTTTGGTTATCATGAACATATCTGTTTTATTGATCATGACATGGGTAAAATATTTGTATTTTGCAAATCTTCCATTTTCCATGACCTAAAAAGAGGCAAGAGTGAGAAAATCAGTAATATTCTTATTATAATACACACAATCTCTTATGATCTTCCAGAAACCATTTATCAATGGAAGCAAATCATTAACATACTTACACAGTAAATATATCATCAGAAAATTGAATATTCACAAAATCATTGCTGCTTCCTTTTTAAAAGCACCTATCTGAACTGCTTTATTCAAGATTATGCAATTGCAGCTATATCAATCTTTAATGAAGGATTTTTAGAAAATATTTTTATCATCTTATGAAGTTTAAATTGAACCTATTAAGTTTACTATTGAACCATCACATTCATTTTTTTCTTGGAATATATATTAGTATTTGATCACATGTATACAAAAACACATGGAAGCACACATATTTAAACATATGTAGCATATAAATTACTATTAGCTCCCACCTTGCCTCTTCCCTGAAATTTCCCTGTCTGCGTTACAAACATGCTTTTCTTTGTCAATCTTAAAACTCATTAAAAAATTAGGAGCAGGATGTGTCTGGGCAGGGAACTCCAGGACCTAATTAGCCTATGTAATGGCCTGTAAGTTTATTTTTAAGACTTACAACACTGCCTATCTATGACACTGTCAACGATCCTTTGTCCCAGAAAATATAAAGGTAACTATATAAACAAAAGAGACTTGATCATTTTACTCTGTTTTAAATACTATTTGCTCTGAGGATGTAGTTAGTTTGGCTATTTAAAATGTATAGTAGGCTAGGTTACAATTTTTTAAAGCCAAGCAATGTAATTGTGACTAAGATCACTCAAGAAGTATATTAAGAATTTAGCCAAGATGTTAGATCTCTTGAAGAAACTCCAAAAGAAGATTTAAAGATTTTAGAAAATTATGTTCTATGAGGCTATATATATATTAAAAACAAAAACAAAAACAAAAAACTAATGATTTAGCCTAGAAAGAAGCTAACAAATGACTCTGTAATAATCTTGGTAAAGAAGTCCAACAGAACAGTCTTCATTTCTATTGGAGACAGAAGTTAAAACCATCACCTCACCACCACAAAAACCCAACTACAACAGCAGGGTAAGGCATACAAATTAATAACATGGAAGAATTTTCTAATGTCAAAGATTATAATATTGAGAAAAGAGTATCTTCACTACTTTTTGTAGTAGGTAGGGCAAGTAAACACAAATTCAATGAACTACAAATTAAAAAGAAACAGAATCAGAGATTCAGAAGAAATTAATAAGAATTATTAGATAACAAATTACACAAGTAAGTTTGAAAAACTAGGCAAAACGGGCCACATGTTAAGAAAATATAAATTATTAAGAAAGAAAAGCCTCAAATAATGGAGAGTAAGAGTAGAAATTATTTACAGACGAGATATATCTGGAAATCTCAAGCACATAAAACCCAGTAACTTTATTTTACAAACACAGTAACTTGAAAAATAGAAGAAAAAAATCCTGTTTACATGGGTAATAAAAAATTAACACATGTTTAACAAATACAATGTGTAACAAATAAAAATAAAATTTACATGATAAAAGCTATTAACAACCTATTGAGGGGAAAGACAGAAAATTTGAAACTGGAAATCCATGTCTTATTCCTGTATAGAAAAATTCATTACAATAAAGATGTTATCTCCCTTTCTCTCATTTTAAACACACACACACACACACACACACACACACACACACAATTTGACCTCAAGACAATGTTCATTAGTTTGTTTTGGGGAGGAGAAATGACTTGAAGAAATACTGCAATTTATCTAGGAAAAAAGTGATAACAGTAAATTATTAAAAGGGAATGAGCAGAAATACCTTACCAGATATTAATACAGTTTATAAGTTACAGTAGTGAAAGAGTTGGTGCTAGTATAAGTTATCAGTAGAAAGAGTATAGATTCCAGAAATTAACCAAAATGCACACAGGACTTTATAAAATCCTATATATCCAAATATAGGAATTTATCAAATCAAGACAGCATTTCAAATTCCTGGGCAAAAGAGTGTATTATCACTTAAATGGTGTTTCAGGCAACTAGCTGGCTAAAGATGGATCCCCATTTCTCTCTTTATACCAAATTAATTGCATATGGATCACTTATTTAAATATATAAAACAAAATATAGAAATACTAAAAAAAGACATTTTAATAATCTCAAAGTAGGAAAGGCTTAAATATAAAACAGAAAGTCCAAAAAGCTTAATGTCAAAAAAATTCCTAAGTATATGAAAATTAAGTACATTACTGAATGGCAAAACAATAAGCAAATAAACAGAAATAACACAAAAATCAAAGGATGTTGGGAAAATATGTCAGTACAGAGTTATAATTTCATAATGCAGAATTCTAGGAATATGAATAAACCAATTGAAGAAAAATGAGTAAACCAATAGGAAAATGTGAGTTCAACAAAATACAAACAAAAATCTGATCAATATACATATGAGAAAATTCAAAATCAAGAAAATACAAATCATTTAAATGTACCCTTTGAGTAAGCAATTGCATTGATAGGATTTATCTTATGCAAAAGTATGCCAACATATACATGTAGAAATCTTCATGGTAATATTGTATTAAATGCAAAAAATATAAATGTTCATTAATAGGGGACTGTGTAAATAAATTATAGAATAGCCATACAATGGGACATTAAGTAGTCATAAAAAAGGAAAACGTTGACTTGTGTACTGACATAGAAAGATGTGCAAGACAATATTAAGTGAAAAGGAATGACTGAGAATAACTGGAAGGGAAGCAAAAACATACACATTATTTATATATGCACAGAACATTTCTGGAAGTGTTGGTAGTAACACACCGATCTGCTCATTGCACTTATCTCTGAGCTTGGGAAGGGTAAGAGCAGGGATAAAAGCCAAGTTTTATTTTTAACTTTTTACCCATTTGTTAGTTTTGTAGTATTTCTAAAGAAATTAGCTTAAAAGTATTTAATTTATTTTGTTCTATATGGCCAAGTTTTAAAATCTAGAATACAAATGTTGATCTCAAGAACATCACTGCTACTAGGAGTCAAGACTCTATATATCCCATTAATAGATCACAACCATCAAATAAAAGCTATGGTTCAACTCTAATCTCTGCATCCAGCTTCTATTTCAATATTGTGTTAAGTTTGGACATTGCAGTTGAGTCTGCCTCTTGTTACTTTCCACTTTTCAGACCCAACTTAAATCTACTTGTGCATATAAGCAATTAAATCCATTTTAATAGTCACAATAGCATCTGGTATAAATAAAAGCTAAAAAAACAAACAAGTCAATCAGGTAATGTTTTCTGGAGTTCACCAAAAACCTTAAATACAACACTTGAAAGATGAATGGACATTATAACCGAAACCATTTACTCTAAAATATATAATGAATTGTATTCTTTATTAGAATGAATATATTTGAATAAATGTCAAAGATAACTCTTTATATAGCAAAGTTTTCTGTATCAAGTCTTCATTACGAACATGTAAATATGGAATAAAAACAGGACTATAAACAGAAGCTAAGACTTTGCAACTAAATCCCACAGAAGCATGGGAGAATGGGAGAGAATGTGATAGCTTATCAGCCATCATCTTCCATCATGCTATTAAGTCTACAAATATCATGCTTTGGTAACAATTTCCTGCCTAATTATAATGACTTTATAAATTCTCTGCATACTAAGTTTATACTTCTCAAAATATCATTGTTATTTTAGGGAAAAACAACAGAATTTTAGACCTGAAGGAATGTTATTTTATATCCAAACCAATCTGTTTCTTTTACACATGAAGAAATTGAGGACCAGGTTAAATGCCTTACCCATCTCATCTTCACAACCTTGTGTAGTTAGGTTAGATTATAGTTAAGTGACTTACTTGGGGTCTGTCTATTGCAAGTCAGCTCAGAAAAGTGGTTTCTTCACTTCTAATTCCAGTGCTTTTCAACACACCACAATGTCTCCTCTTATGGTGTCAGTTATAAGTTTCCTGGAGTACCTTAATAATGTCTTCAATATCCATGGATCCTGGATGTTGCTGAAACAGGCTGCTAAAGCAGCTCAGGCTGGCTTTTTTTTTTTTCCTCTCTCTTTTTTTTTTTTTTTTTTTGGTTAACAGGGTCCAAATAGTTTGGTTAGCTAATATGCTAACTTTCTCTGTCCCAAAAAGATATTAGGTATGAATGTTTCTTTTAAAATAATTTGTGATACCCTTTAAAATAAATGAACTAGAAAAATCAGAACTAGGGGTCACTATGGAGACTTTGCATAAAAACCAAGATTGACTGAAATAACAAATGACTTGGCTGAAGTATCAAGTACAATAGCCTGTACTTTTAGCCTAATTTAGCATGCTAGAATGTTAAAGAAACAATTTTTGCTTTATTCATAAAAAGTATATATAAATTACTTATAGTTTGAGACTTTCTTAAGAAATAAACAGAAATACAAAGGTAACTGCATTCATTACTTACAATTGTCAAAATCTATAGATAACAATTAAATGTATGGTTATTGGTAGAAGGATCCCTTTTGCAAGAGAAAAGATGAATATGTAAACATTAGTTTATTAAATATAAATAAATCCAAACCAAATTTATCACTTGGAGGCAAACAGAGTAGGTACTTGAAAGCAGGAATACCATGGTTACCCTCTACTAATATCTATATTTCCTGTCAGATATGTCCCAATAGTTTAGAAAGAGAAGATGAGCTAGAAGCTATAATATTATGCAGAAAACAATGCAAACACTCTCAAATCATACAAGTGGAATGAAGTAGCAGAGTTCTATAACAAAATTATTTCCAAAAAATAAAACAAAAACAAACTATAAGAAGATAGATACTAGAAACAAATCACTAACACAGAAGGATTTAAATCTCAAATATACAGTTGTCCCTCAGTATCTGCAAGACATTGTTTCCAGGAACTGCCCCCCCACCCCCAGCCCCAAGGATACCAATATCTGCAGATGCTCAAGGCCCTTAGCTGGCCCTCTGTATCTGTGGGTTTCCATTCCCATGGACTGAATTAAGTCCGTTATTGGCGGAACCAGTGGATACAAAGGACTGACTGTAAAGTGCTAATATTCATGGGAAATATATTTAAGAAAATTGAATAAAAAAGAATACATACTCGTAGTTTAGCAAAAAAAAAAAAAAAAAAAAAAAAAAAAAAAAAAAAAAAAAAAAAAAAAAAAAAAAAAAAAAAAAAAAAAAAAAAAAAAAAAAAAAAAACAAACAAAAAAAAACAAACAAAAAAAAACAAAACAAAACCAGACAAAATCTGATTAATAACTAAATTTTTTCAAGGTCATGTGTGATAAATGGAAAATTAAATTCATCTAGATGAAAGATAAAGTAAGAGTAAGAATGCTATCAAGAAAGAAGATCTGCACCATAAATAACTGCTTTTATTGATTGATTAATCTGTACAGTGAGATGATGGGGGAAAGGAAAGATTTATGAACAGATTATACTAAAAAATTAAACTTTATAAAAACAACAAAATTCTGGCAGATAATTTTAAATTAAAAAGGCAAATGCTACCATTTCTCAATTATTTAAGAAGTAAATAAATAGCCAACTTGTCAAAACAATCTTATCTTTAGAGAAAACTGTAGTCAATAACTTTCTTGAATTATCTGATTAAAGGTTTTTGGGTAAAAATGTTTTACTAATTTACTTCATATATGAAAGACTTTAAAGGCCATAGCCAGGAAACACAGGCATTCAACCAAGCTTCGTGATGAACGATAGCAGAAATTCACTATCTCAAAACTAAATGATTTCATGCATATAATAATAAATGTAGACAAGACTGAAAAAGTGATATTTAACTTATTTCATGAGGCAAGGTGACTAAAAAACATCAAATTTCATTGACTGTCATCAAATCTGAAGAAGAATCAGCCCTTATTTATCTCCCCATACCTTTGTCTCCTCCAAGCTATTGAGCTACTTTGATTGTCAGTCAAGGTATAAATTATGTTGACAGCTTAGACAGGGCAGGAAAGCTGAGCATAAGGCTGTGACATAAAATGAAATCAAATTAAACTATTACTTTAAGAAATGTGAATTGTCATCAGCTGGTTCAACTAAAGTAGTCTAGGAGAAGGACAACATTATGTTCATGGCATAATTACGTGCACTAACAGCAGACCATTAATTAACTTACCTAATATGTTTTAGGAAAAGGGCCAGAGAGGTAAGTCAGAAATAGTTTAAATGGATAGCTGTTAAGAGTCCCAACGCATTTCCAGAACCTCTACTGAGCAACTTATTGATACTATGAATATATACACTTGAAAACAAAAATAACATTTCTGAAAAAATACTGTATAATTCAGAGCAATCCAAATCTGAGGTTTTATTGTTTCTATTACTCATCAATTAGTATGGGAAAATAGTCCTGGTATTTTAACTAAAGTATTCTATTAGCTTCAAAAGGAAAAAAAGGATAAGACTTAATGATGCTTTTATCTTGTTAAAGAGAGAAATGAGGAACATAGAATTATGTAATGATGAGCAAGAACTAGTATCAAGTGAAATTCACTTGGAATAATGACGACTTATTAGACATTGTATTAATAATCATAACTATTACCTCACTTGTTTTAATCCTAGAAACACCACCAAGGTACTGTTATTTTGGTGTTATGTATCTCAACACCAAGATACTATTAAGTACTATTATTAGCTCCATTTTTGCTGTCTGGAAATCTAGGTCAGACAAGCATAATAAAAGATTATAAAGTTATTCAAAGGAAAAGGCTAGAGTTGAATTCAAGTTTACTTAGTTCCAGAAACTAGGCCCTGAGCCATAGGGTATTGCTGAACCTCAGGTAGTTTTTATTGTCAAAATGAGCACAGAATAACTATACATATTCCAGTAGATGCAGTGAGATCCCATTTTTAACAGCTCACTGGAATATAGGTTCAGATATCCCATAAGCTGCATCATGTCTCTGGTAATGCTTCAATTTCATATAATACCTAAGGATCACTATTTCTTTGAAAGACTAGGCATATCTTATGTGTCACTTGATTCCTGTAGTTCCTCAGAGCATAACATGTAGCAGCTTAACTGACAGTTGGCAAAGTCACTGTGAAGATCTGACATTACAGGGCTGGACTTTAACGGCATGTTTTTTCCCTAATCACAAGAAAAACAAAGCTCATTACAATTATAATTTCATGAGATGAGCAAGAGCCTTGACTACTCTCTTCAGGGCTATAACCTTAAGATCTAGAAGAGTGTCTAACATATAACTAATAGGAGTTTAATAAATACTTGTATAAAAACCAAATATACAGCATTGTTTTTTTCTTTGTATTCATATAAACTATGCTACCAAATCCTCCAAAAATTCAATTATACATATATAATTATATATTTATTCTTTTGACAATTCTAAAATTCAAAGTAGTCTGACAATTTATTCCAGGAAGGTTAAGTTTACATGAAATATCCAGCCTCCTACACTTGTCTTCCAATGCTGTATAATAGCTTCCTGAGATCTGTAACTAAAACACATACCTAAACCTAAAGCACCAAAAAATATCTAAACGTGTATTTCTCCACATTGCTTCTTATGGGGTTCTTCACAATGGTAAATTTTCACTGAAAAATTCACACATTTCATTAGTCATCAACAGAAATAACCAGGATATTAACTTCATTTGAATTTATAACTAAAGACCCTTAACTGACAAAGTATATATGTTGCTTCCTTTCATGGATGACATTAAATTTTGTTTTTAGATGAATGAAAGAGATTTCCAACCTAATTTTGTATGAAAATATATTGTTTTATTTGGTCAAAGAACACCCTTTCTTTTACAGGACATTTGGCCAATAAAAAAAGTAGACTTTTCATAAGTATATTAAAGTCTTTTAACAACACTATTGTTAGAGGACACACTAAAAAAAAAAAATCTGAATGAGCTTTACTAAACTTATCTTAAGTTGAGACTCTGTGCTATCCAAAGTAACCAAGGGAAGTTATAAGGTAGAGCTCTAACAAATCAGTAGAGAAGTCATGGGTTGAGTCCCAGGTTACAATTTAGTATCTTTAGCTAAACAAAGGCTAAAGACTTTCTGAACTACTATCTACTAGAGTTTTAGCTCTATTTGCACATCCTCAGTAAGAGGAAAGACTCAAATTGAACCTACGTGAACTTAACGTTTGAGGATTTTTTTAAAAGTTAAATGGACTAAATTTTATATTTTAATAGTATTTAGCCTTCTTTACTATACTAATTTATGAACTGCAATGATGGCAAACTTTTGAAAAATATTTAGAAATCAAATTAGTCCCATTTAAGTTACTAGATTAAAAAGAGAATTTAAAAATTCATTTTACACTTGAGATAAAGAAAAAATGGACCTCCCCTAAGTGGAACTATCACTTGTAGGAAAAGATAATTTCAATGTTCTTTTCAAAGAAGTATTTGTATATCATCTAGAAAGGTTCTAAGTGGGGTGAATTACTCTATTGGTCCAAAATAAAGTGAGAGTTACTACTAAAATGTTCAAAAGTGTGGGCCTTTGAAAATGATGTGCCGAAGACTCTCCATTAGATTTCTGCTAAACTAATAATTGAAGTATGAGAACTGTATCCACTGTGATGCTAAAGAACTTGAATTTGCCTGGTTAACAGAAGCTGTCTCTCTTCAGTTTCCTCATTCCATTCAGAAGTATGCTTCTGGAGAGGAAGAGTTACAAAATGAAGAGTGAAATCCAAAATTGCTTTGTCTCCTAGTTCTTGTGCACTTACTCAAAATTTCAGGTGAAGCCAGGAAGAGTGTTCGGCACTACTCTGGTGATCTGACTGCCTATGGTAAGCCCTTTCTTCCAGATCAGTTGTAATTCTCCTTCCGAAGTAAAGAGAAAGACCACGTCAGCTGAAGGCAGTTATCTTCCAATTGCTATTAAGGCAGTGTTTGAAGCTAATTATAAACATCAGTAATTTCTGAAAGAAAAGAAATATACAACAAACAAAAACAGCCTCCCTTCTACAACAATTAACATAAAGGCAACTACTGTATCTTTGTAAGAGATGTAAGAGATTCAAAGACAACATAGATAAAGTTTTAAAATATCTGTAATGGTTAAGAATTTGTATCCCAATGGTACAAATATTGACTGCTGTCAATATTTATACACAGTGAAGGACACGACCGTACACACACACACACACACACATATTTTAAGAGGAGATTTATTTTAGGGGCAGAATTTTTTTTAAAAGGTTAAAGTCAAATGGTAAAAATATGTTCATCAATTATAAAAATAAAGAAAAGGTTTGCTGGCTATTTATGTGTCCCAGAAATAAAAACCAGGTTACCCATATAGGAATTATTCTATGAATAGGTGACTTTTAAAATCTCTACAAGTTGATAATTTTGTTTATAAAAAATTGTAATAAAAATATGTACCATAAATTTATATATTTGGATCACAATTATATAAATAAAAAAATTTGAAAGGAAATACATCATTAATGGTTGAGAGATAGGATAATTTTTTCTTTTCTATAGTTTCATACTTTACAGAGCACATATTACTTTAACAATGTAAATCTGTAATTTACATTGTTAAATTTTTTAATTTACAGAAGCTCCAAGTTTTATCAAATACATTCAGAGAATCTTTGTAGATACATGTAGGTAACAGGTTTTTGACAAATGGTAATTTATAGTAGAAAAATATAGCATGTCTAATAAAGAAAAATATACTTAGTTAAATCTCTGTCCTGATTATTTGTGTTTAAAATTCTGAATGCTCAAATATCTAAGTATCTCTAAGATCCAGAGGAATAGCATAATACAGTTTAGCAGATACCATTGTTGCAATTTCACTGCTGAGAATATGTATAGGCAATGAAGAGGGTTACATTAAAATCAGTTTTATGAGACTGGAGGGTCCTCAGTGGAAGCCAAAAGCAGATCAAAGCAGTGGGACTTGAGCCATGGAAGCTAAGAAGGCCCTCCACATGCCTCCTCATAGTCTGAGTCTGTGCCCGCCCTAGCGCTCTTCCCTGTCCCCATGGAGGAGTCAGAGCTGATCCAGAAGGCAAAGCTGGCCAACTGGCCCAGCAGGCTGAGTGCTACAATGCCGTGGCCGGTTGCATGAAGGCTACGACGGAGCAGGGGGCCGAGCTGTCGAAGAGTGCAGCCTGCTCTCAGTGGCCTGTAAGAACGTGGTTGTGGGCCGCAGGTCTACCTGGAGGGTCATCTTGAGTATTGAGCAGAAAACTGACGCCTCTGACAAGAAGTTGTAGCTGATTAAGGACAATAAGGAGAAAGTGGAGTCTGAACTGAGATCCACCTGCAACACCATCCTGGAATTGTTGAATAAGTATTTAAATAGTCAAAGCAACTACTTCAGAGAATTAGGTCTTCTATATTAAAACGCAGGGCGAGCACTTCCAGTACCTTAAGTTCCACGAGACGATCAAAAATGTATCTCCCAAGGAGCTTACCAAGAGGCTTTAGATTTTAAACAAGGAAGAGATGCAACTCCCACACCCAATTCATCTGGGGCTGGCTCTTAACTCCTCTGTATTTTACTATGAAATCCTCAATAATTCAGACCTTGCCTGCATAATGGCTAAAAGGGCTTTTGATGAAGCCATTGCATAACTTGGTACACTGAATAAAGACCTAAAAAGACACCACTCTCATCATGTAGTTGCTTAGAGACAACCTAACATTATGGACATCTGAGAGTGCAGAAATACGTGAAGGGGCAACAGGAAGGGGCAGAAAACTAACTGCATAGAGTGTCATCCTTCTTCCCCTCAAGAAACTTTTTCACACATATCTATTCCTTATTTCATTTGGATTTCCTATAGCAAAGAAACCCATTATGTGTATGGAATCAACCGTTTATAGTCTTCTCACACTACAACTTTGGGAGAACTCCATTCCTTGATTTGTGTTTGTCTTGGCCTTCCTGGTATGCAGTTACTGCTGTAGAAAAGTATCAATAGCTTCATTTCATATAAACATAAGTAATTTCCAAACACTTATGTATAAGACTAAAAATGTATCTGGTATTTAAGTAATATGAACTGTGTTTTTCTTTGTATTACTGTAATATGAAAATGTAGTTAATTATAATTGAAAGAGTGTGCTATATAAGTTATAATTTCTACAATTCCTCCTTTACTCTTCTTTGGGGATTTCCTTTCAGTAAGCAAGTTTTCTGTGTTCTTAATGTATTGTTTTTTGGTAGGAATCCAGAAGTATGAAACTGCATGAAAAACCATTTGACATTTCTGGGCTGAGAGTCATAAACTGATATGCCTCCTGTATCCTGTATGATGGAGGCCTCGTTTATCTGTGACAACAAGGAGTTTCCTCTGCATTTACTATTTCAGTTGACAACTTCCCTCCCCAATAAAAAATTCACTTACACCTCCTGCATTTGTAGTGCTGGTTTTCACTTTACTATGTAATAGAAGTACCACGTTGCTGTGAGAATACAAGTATTGCTTTTGGTAAATTAAAAACATGTCATTTCTTAATACACCAGAAAGGAGAAATAAAGTACACAAGTTCAAGTCTAAAACTTAAGTACTTTTCCATGAAGACAGTGTACATGTGAGAGAGTGTCCAGTTTGTCTAGTGATATTTAGAGTTGGACCGCTATTTTGTGTTACTAATCATTGACTGCAGTCCCAAAAAAGTCTTATGAAAATGTAAAGCCCTATGTAACAGCAGAGTAACACAAAATAAAATTACATTTTATAAACCATTTACTATGACTTTGTAAGAATTACATACTCATATTATTAGGGACAGGTGAATTTACTACTTTCTGAAGTTTACTGTTACTTCCGCTTTATGTAAAATGTAGGAGTGGTACTTCTGCATTCAATACACTTTACGGATGCCTATGCCTAGAATGTACAGAATTGGACTACATTTCTCAGAGTTAAGAGTTTTATCCCCAGATCAGTTTTGTGGGCCATCTCTTCTTCAGATGTAAATGATATCTAGTTAAGTGTTATATGGAATGAAGTGGACATTTTACAACTAAAAAAACCCTAATTTTGTAAAATTTTTAAATATTTATTTTAAAACTGATATTAGGAAGTATACTTGCTATATGCAGGGAATAATCATTAAATAAGTTTATGACACTGAATGAGAAATTATGGACTTGGAAATGATCTACCACATTAAAACAAACCAAACTATAAACGTTTCTATATGAAGATCATTAATTATTCTAATTACCTCCCTAACAGACCTTTTTGAGATCATGTTTTATTTTTCTTTCTGTAATGTTTTATAGTATTGCTTATACTCAATGTACTTCATGAAGTCAAACATTCATCCACTGAAATGAAAGATTAATAATCTAAACATTTAAAATTGCTCTCCATGTATCCCAAAGGCTCAGGGATAGAAAAAATAAAATTGACATTCTTGTTACATACCCATCATAAATATTACTTGATCTAACTGAATAATCTGTGTTATCTTATTTAAATGCCATAGGAGCTTTTAATATTTTTGAGCTATTATAATAAATGATAAATATACACAGAAATCTATAAAAATGACAACCAGAGGCTTAAAGGGGCAGTAGAAAAAAGTACTCAAATAATATTTGGGATGGTTGTTTCTGGTCTTTCTCCCATTATTACAGAAAAGTACAGTGCTAAATTTCACCGCAGGCCATAAATCAGAGAAACTAGTATACTAGCTACTATAATGGTCATCACTCTTTAGTTGTAAAATGGCCTTCGGATATGAATACAATAGCATATATATCATGCTGAACATTAATGTCCTAGTCACAGATCAACAATGGCTCCATTTGTAAATTTTAATAATAGAACCTAAAAATCAATACTCAATGTTGCATCAATGATAGGTGTTCTGCACTATTTCAAAAGGTAAAATTTATAAAATACCAAGTATTGGGAGTTCCCTGATGGTGTAGTGGCTTAGGGCTTTGGCACTGACTCTGTCTGCGCTGTGGCCTGGATTCGATTCCCAGCCAGGGAGTTACCCACATACCAAAAAGCAAAAAAAAAAAAACAAAAAAAAAACAAAAAAACCCAAGTATTTTAAATTCGAATTTATTCTGACTTCCTTTTCTATAAGGAATATTGAAAGTTAGCAATATTATTCTGGAATTACAGTTGTCATATCTATATGCGACGTGAGCACTAATTAATTTCATTTGCAGGTCTTTATAACCTTATCCATGATGACAGGTACCCACAATTTCAGGTAAATTTTTCTTCCAGCCAGTTTCAATAGTTTATTCAACTGTCAAGTAGATGCAAAGCAAAATAAGAACGAGCACTTGCTCCTTCAGGGAAGAGGAAGAACCCTCCTCTTTCCCTACACATAAGCAGTGATCACTAGAAATCTGAAATATAAATAAAGTTAAAGGATATGGAAAGGTATGGTATTATATAATCTTTCCAACATAGCTTTTTCATTAGACTTTCTTACTAGATGGGTACTTGTATTTTTGAAGTTTTAATTATTAATAATTATAGGGGCACTAGTAAACAAAAGAACTGTTCATCTCATTAAATTCCCAGAGTTGAACTTTTTTATAAATTTGATGAGGAATAAGATAATATTTTTGTCTAGGTCCTATATCTCCATCAAGAAGACACTGGTGTGAAAGAAAAAACTAATTTTCTATATGTTTGATGAGTAGTAAAATATATTTTGTACAGGTCTTATATCTTCATCAAGAACACACTGGTATAAAACGAGAATAATCCTCAGTCTTAAACATTTCTCTATTAAAAGGAACATAATACTAAAAAAAACAAAAAATAATGAACACCTGTGGTCACAGAAACTTAAAAGATTATTTTTCTGTGGTAGGAAAACAGAAACAGAAAGAACAAGGGCAATTACACTGTAAAAGAACATATTTCACTGCTAAGGGTTAAAAACTTAACAATGATGAATCCTTAAGACCTAAGAATAAAGTTTACTAGTTACAAGAATATTGTTTTAAATCTCTTAACTGTGCAAGAGATATTAAATAAATGTAATTCTACTTCCAATTTTCTTTTCATTAAAATGGTAAGTCACTGCTGGAAATAACCGGTACTTTTTCCAGATAAATTCTTAAGAATCTACAGGTAATCTGTATTTAGTGTCATAGACCTACCATAGGATATGAAGTAAAGGTCTTACAAACAAGTAGTTCAGCATTTTCCCTTTTAAGGAAGCCTTGTGCCTAGCAAAGCTGAAATGTAAGAAGCCAGTGAAGACATTTCCAGGCCCTTTCTGTCTCAGGCATACACAATACATCACAATAGGCTGTATTCTTCAGTTTCTAGTAGAACCAGCAGGCTTTGTTTGATTTTGGCCGAGGATGAGAGAGCAATGGGTGCATGACAAATACAAATTGTCTCTGTAACAGTAGTGACTATTTTAATGCACACTGTTTTAATTTATTTACTTATCCCAAAAAAGGTAAGAAAATTATTTTGATGAGAATAATAATTAATATTCTTTAACATTCACATATATTTCTTAGTCCTAGTACACATGACCTTGATCTCTATTTAATGTGAATGAATGCTAGGAAGGCAGTTATTTCAAAAGAGCTGATAATTTTTGGCTTCTTTTCTTCTCAATATTAAAAATTTAAGTCATTTTCAAAGAAATAAAAAACAACTTATAGAAATAAAATCTTCTCAAGAAGATTTTAAGAATTAGAAGAAAGTCAGACATTATGGGCTGAATCAATTAAACCAAAAGTGGGACAATTAAAGTAATTCTTTACTACAACTTAATGTAAGCTCAATACAGACAAAGTAGTTAACATAAATTAAGGTAAATGTTCTTTTGTAGCTCCAAATGCACAGCAAACATAAGGAATTAAAAAGCATACTAATAGTCATTCACTTTTTAGAGTGTTTTTTTTTTTTTTAATATATAGTTCATATGATACACTAGGCAAACAGGACAAGACAGTTTCACTAAACTGAAATTTAAAAAAATCCTTCAGCACACAAAATATAAACCAGATTAGCTCATAGAGACAGAGATAACATATTCCCAATATTACCAAGAAAAATTACACTTACTATAAAAATTCCTTTATGTACTGAAGTAATTTGTACCATTTTATAATAAGGATATAGGATATGGATATGTAAGTTAATAAGTAAACCTCATGACTATAAAACAAACTTTGTTCATTGTTGCACAAAAATATATAAAATGAAATAAAAAGTAAACCAATAAAAATATTTCTTTTCATTCTCAGACTATAAATTATTTCACTTCCATGACAAATTATACATGTTTCTTATAATAGTAGTTTATTCCTTATAATAGTAGTTTAACCTATATGGTTTTTGACTAGAACAACAAATTTGTATTGTTTTGAGTTATATAAGTTTATTATTATTTAAAGAAATTTGACAAAAATACTTTAAAAATGCTAATATAGAATATTTGCTAGCTATTACTATTCTTTTTCTTTTCTTACTTTTTTTTTAAACACCATTTTTTAAACACATTAGAGCCCAGAAAATTTACAGACAATGTTAAAAATGGCATTTTGCTAACAAATAAGCAGGTAATTTAAAATAAGATAAAGGTAGGAACATTAATGAAAAATATGTCTAAATCTTAAAAATCTTAAAATCTTAAAAATAAACTATTACAGAACTACAAAGTATATACAAGCAATGCTATAATATGTAATGCCCTACTCTGGATGTAAAATACATTTTTTCTGTGCTTAAATAATGCGATTATTTTGCTTTTCAAAAATCTGAAGAACAACACTTAAAAAGTATTTGAACTTCCTAAAAATGAGCATATTGGTATTATGATAGCAGTCATACAAAACATGTTAATGAAACATTTCAAATAAAATGACAAAGAGCATATGATTTTTAACATTTGAGATCTGACTAATCATCATTATCATCATCATCATCATCATCATCATCATCATCATCTCTACTGCTACTGTGAGTCATAATCCATTCCCTGTAGACCTGAATTTTCTGTAAGCATGGTAAAGGAAAAAAGAAGCACAAAGGTTAGTTAGGTATGGCAAATTGCTTGGAAAACACGTAAAATTATGAAAAGTTCAAGGAGTCAGAATAATTTTGATACAGACTTTCCATGAGTAAGACAGTAATTATGGATATAATATTCCATAACTTAATAGACCTAAGATTAAACTCTGTCAGTTGCTACACTTGATGTATAAAATAGCCTGGTGTATTCTAAGAATATATTATTCTATTTCTGTATTAGGCAACTTTAACTACTAGGAAGCATAATAATAATGTGCTACTTTCTAGACAGATACACAACAAATGTGTATTTTATATTTAATTATTATATGTAGGTATATATAATTTAGTGAAAATAAGGAACCATTTTTAGAAAATTAGAAAATAAAAAGAAATATTTGAAAGTATTAAATATTTTCCAAGGGCCCCCTTGTTAACTCACTTAGATTAAATCTAACCAGATGGGATTTTAAATCCTATTTGTGTCATGTACTTCTTTACTACAGCTGGTATTTATGTATTTTAAACTAGAGTTTTGATTCTAAAAAGCACCATTATCACCAAAGCAACAACCCATCTCTTACACCTGTAAGAGCATAATAATGCTAACCACAAACATCCTAAGGAATCTGGTGAGTTCCTGTAGGTATTCTAGCTAACACTGTATTTAATGTTCTTGCTGAAAAACATTAACTGCTGACAAAGACTTGAGTTTTTAAATAGCTCTTTTAGCTATTTAAATAATTAGCTCCAAGATTGGCCTATTATAAATAATATACATCTTTTAAAATATAGACAAAAGTCATGACCTTTTATTCCCAAAGCTGAAAGTTTCAAAAACAATTAATGAGGTGTAGAATAAATGTACTCAACAGTGAAATCAAATTATCAACTGTGAGAAATGTCTGGTATTTCATGATTTTCTTACATAATATAATGTATCCTAGTAATGAGTATGCATTTCTAAACTTTCCTAATTGTTCATCTTTATTTCCTACTAAGTTTATAAAAATAGTTTTTCAAGAACTATTTTTAGTTTTTTTAAAAGGTGATTTGATAACTATTTAGTCTCATAAAATGGCAGTTAACATGTTGATTGGTGTTCTAAAAAGGGAAGGCAGGTACTGAGTAGAAACTGTTTCAATTGTATGAACCATTGGTTACTTCTACAATATTTCAATCTTCCAAAGAATGATAAATTGTCATTGCAGAAACTGTACAAAATGCGCTTGAAAGCATCACTAGATTGCCAGTTCCATCCCAACATGAATTATTCTGATACTTTAAAAATATTTTAAACACAATGTAAAGTAAGTTTACCAAACATCACACATTAACTCAATGGTTATGTTTTACTACATTAGATATAAGTACATTTTATGCAAAATTATATACTCTGTATGTAGGGAGCAAAATATTAAAGTTTTAAATCTTTATCCTGATCACTTTAAATAAGATAATATTTAAAATTTCAAGGCTATAAAGGACCATATCCACAGTTTATTATCACCTTGAATATTTTCAAGTCTACCCAACATAAATGACTCCTTGTTATTTTAAAACGTAATTTAACTTAGTATTCTACATCTAAACCACCCAAACTACTTTAAATTGGTATACTCTATTATGGTATATATTACCTACACCATAATCCAGATTTTTAAAAGTCCAATTTACCAAGTAAGAAAGTTGTCTAAACAGATAAAATAAGCTACCTTCAAATTGTCTATTGTTCCAAAAGTTTTTCCTTACTAAAAGATGTTGGCTTTCATGTGAACTGCTTACCAAAATCCACAAGGTTTTAAGCAGACTACACAAGCCTAAAGCAGGAAGAGGGTTATGGCCATTTGAGCATCTTCACAAGAAAAGCGTAAGAACCCAAAAATTCAGAATAGCAACGGTCCTGATAGTTTCCTTATCCATGCCTAACTCAACATGAATATTGTATGTAGTTGAAAAGTTACTAACAGTTTGATAAAGAGAAGGAAGAAGTACCCTAACCTGAAATGGTCTAATTGGCTAAAAGTACCACTAACTATGAGGATACATATAATACATACCTTGTATGATGGCTTTCAACAAATCTAAAATATCTAGTACAGAACTAAGAATACCCTATAAAAAGATCAGATTCACTAAAAATTCTATGCAAAAAAGTAACCAATACAAAAGCTATTCTTTGTATTCAAAATACTGAAACAGCTCTATGTAGTTTGTAAATTTTAAGAGTAAATTTCTGTTCACTTTCAATTGTGAAGTCATGCATTAATGGTTTTCATTTCAAACTTTTTGATGCCTGTGAAAAATAATCTTAGAGTAAACTAAATGTACAATAAAACCTAAATATAAAAAGTTTATAAATGGAATTAAGTAAAACATAAAGAAGCTCAAATAATTTAATATATACCAGGAGTACCAAAAAATGCATACACATTTTAAGCGATGTTATCTATGTATTACATAAATACTGATGGTAACCACTTTGAGCACTTCTTATAATTGCAGAATGTGACTTGTATTCATCTTTTGCTGTCAGTATATACTGAGTATTACAATTTTACCACAGTTTTTTCCTTAAAATGTGTATCTATTTTTGGCAACCTCTGTATTTAAAGTATTATATGAGTACAGTTACCTTTAAAAAAGCTAACTTAAGTCTATTAGTCTAAATTTACAAGACATTTCTTCACCCACCTGTAACATTTGATTTCCAGTACCATCCCTCAACCTATAAGGCCTGATAACTCCATCTTCATTAAAGAACCGAGGGGGTCGCAGACTCTCTACTTCATCTGAAGTCTCTGTAGCCCTAGAGGGAAAAAATATGTAACACACTTTTAAAAATTATTCAAAAATTCATAAGTAGACTTTAAAATGCAGCTACTAACAAGAAGCTTATATTGCATAAAATAAGAGTTATATCACTTCTTTACTTTAAAATTTGTCTTTATGACATGAATAACGTAAATTCTCTAGAAAAGTGTAGAAATGTAATGAAGTTTGTTTATAGGGTCTCTTGGACTTTCTTCGTAGATAATCAGAGAATCAGCAAATAATGTGTATTGCTTTTTCTTTTCTGATTTAAGACATTTAACTTCTTTTTCTCTTTCTATGATACCATCTAGTTCCTCCAGCACAATGCTAAATACAAGAGAGGACTGCAGGCACCCTGTTTCATTCCTAACTTTAAAGGCAAAGCTTTTTTAAGACTTCTTCATGAAGTACAGATATTAGCATTGTTTTTAAAGGCTCATTTCATCAAGCCAAAAGAAATTCGCTTCTACTCTTAGTTTGCTTATAGTTCTTTTTTTGTTATTGTTACTATATTTGAAATCTTGAATGGGCAATAAATTTTAAAAAATAAATTTTTTCCTGCTCATTGATGTAATCATATAGTTTATCTCCTTCAATCTATTAATGCTATACATCAGATTATATGGTTTTCTAATGTCTAAATACCTCTATATTCTTACTTGGGCTTAATATGTATTATACGAAACACATATATGCAAAGATGAATACGGTATTGTAATATTTTATTTAACATTTTTGAGTGTATGAACCTATGTGAGAATGGTCCATTTGTTTATTCATTTATTCATTCATTCAACGAATATTCACAAATTCAATAAATATTAATTTATTATATAAACATACCTTATTGCATAATATACCAACATAGATAGACACATACATATGAATAATTTTTCCAATTAAAAGAAGAGACTGGCAGAGTATCATCTAACTATGTGCTGACTACAAGAGATTTACTTTAGAATCAAAGACACAAATAAGTTGAGAGTAAAAGGATGGAAAAAAATATGCCACATAGTAACCTAAAGACCTAGAATGATTATCCTAAGATCAGAAAAAATTAGACTTTAAACAAATTATTATTAGACACAAAGAACATTTTGAGAAAAGGGTCAATATATTAAAACTAATAATATACAAGTACTTAACAGAGCCCTCAAATACATAAAGCAAAATGGACAGAATTCATGAGAAAAAAACAACTCAATAATAATAGTTATATTAATACCCAACTTTCAATAATGGATACCAAATGAAAATCAGCAAGGAAATAGAAGATCTGAACAATGTTATAATCCAACTACACCTATGAGTCATCTATAGAACTCTCAATCCAACAATAGCAAACTACATGTTCTTCTGAAGTGCAGATAAAATATTTTCCAGGACAGACTATTAGTCCATAAGACTCTTAATAAATGTAAAAACATTGAAACATATAAAGTATGTTTTCTGACCATACAAAATAAAATTAGAAATCTATAAAAAAATTTTGGGAAATTAACAAATTTGTGGAACTTAAACAGCAGAAACCTAAATAACTAAAAGTTAGAGGGAAAAAAAATCACAAAAGAAAGTAACTACTTTGAGACCAATGAAAACAAAAACAAAACAAACCAAAACTTAGAGGATGTGGTGAAGAAAGTATTCAGAGGAAAATTTATAGCCGTGAAAGCAAACATTAAAAAAAAGAAGACCCAAAAATGAATAATCTAATTTTATAATTTGAGAAATTAGAAATGAAAAAGCAAACTAAATAGGAGAAGGAAGGAAATAATAAAGATTAGAGAAGATATAAATGAAATAGAAAATAGAAAGCAATGGAACATATCAGTAAAACCAAAAATTGGTTCTTTGATAAAGTCAACATAAAATGACAAACCATTAGCTAGAATGACAAAGGAAGAGAAAAGATTTAAATTGAATAAGTAGACAATCTGACTGGACCTATATTAAATAAAAAAACTGAATCAGTAATCAAAACACTTAACACTAGCAATAAAAGTCAAATCCAGATAGAATTACTGGTGATTTTCACCAAATGTTTACAGAAAAATGAACACAAATCCTCCACAAATTCTTTCCAAAAAATAAAAGGGGAGGAAACACTTCCTTAATCATTCTATAATGACAGTTTTATTCTAATGAAACCAGGCAAAGACATCACAAGAAAAGAAAATTATAGACCAATACCTTTTCTGAATATATATGCAAAAAAACCTAAATAAAAAATTAGCAAACTAAATCCAGCAGCACAGAAAAAGGATTATACACCATGAACAAGTGGGATTATCCCACATATGCAATGTTGGCTTAACATACGAAAAGCAATTGATACACCACATTAATAAAGCAAGAAAAACAAACCAACAATATCAACTCAACTGATACAGAAAAGCCTTTAATAGAATCCAATGTCCTTTCATGATAAAGCACCAACAAAATCAGAATAGAAAGTTTACCTGACAAAGGACATTACAAAAAACCATAGTTGACATCATCCTTAATGGTGAAAAGATGAAATCTTTCCCACTAAACTCAGAAGCAAGACAGGCATATCTGCTCTTGGAATTATTATTAATCAACATTGTATTAGAGGTTTTAGCCACAGCAATTAGGCAAGAAAAAGAAACAAAAGGCATCCAGAGCAGAAAGGAAAAGGTAAAACTACCTTTATTTTCAGATAGTACGACGTCATGTATAGGAAACCCTAAAGATTCTACAAAACACCTACTAGAAATAATAAATAACTTTGGTAAGTTTGCATAACACAAGGTCAACATACACAAACTATCTGTATTTCTATAACATAGCAATACACAATCCATGCTTTATTTTTCCTCATAGAACTTTTTACCATTTAGCATATTATATCTTTATAAGTTTACTTATTTTTGTCTATTACTCTCCCACAAGAATGTAAGTTGTATGAGGAAAGAGGCTTTGCCAATTATGTTAAGTTCTGGTTCCCGGAGTGATTAAAACAGTGTCTAGACATACAAGATGCTTCCTAAAATGTGCTGAATCAATAAATATTTATTATATGTTTGTATTAGATCAAACTTGTTAACTGTGTTCAAATCATTTTACTTTCATTTTGTCTTTCTGATCTATCAATTATTAAGAGGAATGTTAGATTCTTCCATCTTTATTTAAGATATGGAAAGTTCTTATCATTTTATCAATTTTTGCTTTGTAAACATTGAGTCTATTGTGAGTTCAGGGCAAGTTTAAAATTGTTATTATCTTCTTGATTAACTCTTTTCTCATTAGCTTGTTATCTTCATTATCAAAGAAAATGCCTTTTTTGCCTTAATGTCTGTTTTATCTAATGTTATATAGCAAGGGTATTCCATCTTTTGGCTTCCCTGGGCCACACTGGAAGAAGAATTGTCTTGGGCCACACATAAAATACACTAACACTAACAGCAGCTAAACGATGAGCTAAAAAAATGGTCTGTGCATAATTTTGTAATGTTTTAAGAAAGTTCATGGATTTTTATTGGGCTGCATTTAAAGCCATGCTGGGCTGTGTGCAGCCCACGGGCCACAGACTGGACAAGCTTGTTATACAGAAATCCTCATTAGTATACATAGTATGTATGTGATATATAGTATATCCTCTTTAGAAATAATATATTAGAATGTTTAATGCCAATCATTCCCTTCTAAAACTGTATCTTATTATTTTTCATATTTTGGTTCTAATGTTGTTTTTATACAGTTCAATTAAATTTATCCACCAATTTATATTCTTACATTTGATTTTTGTAACCCATTTCTCCTTCCTGCTTTCAATGTCCTTCTTCACAAGTGTATCCTTTATTAGTTCTTTCTTTTCTAGAAATGTTTTATTTTACCCTCACTCCTTAAAGATAATGTAGCTGGGTATATTTCAAGGTTTTAGATAAATGCAAGGTTATTCTAGCAGTTCTGGGAAGGTGCCTGCATAGCTCTTTATTTATTTTGAATTCCTTATGTTTCACTGACTTTTGAGATTTTCTGATGACTGTGACTCAATACATTGTATTTGTGAAGTTAAAAGTTACAGGTAGAGGGGAATGAACCTTTCTTCCAGTCTTACTTCTAAATTATAAAATTGGAAACATCCAATTATGGTAAGAAGTATGAAATACTGATTTAAAAGGAGCAGTTTATACCATGACAATACTTACCTATATAGAGCAGGAAGCAAAAGAAAATACCAAAGGAAACAGATTAAGGAGATACACTATACATCCATCTAACTTTCTAAATTAGGTCTCTTTAGTATGAATTTTATCAATTGTTGCATGTGTTGCCAATTTCTAGAAAAGAGGTTACAATAATGCAATTACTAAATTTCTCTCTTAAGCTAAATTTAATTTGGAGGAAGAGAAGACGTTATTTTAAAATTGTGCAGATGAGAAACAGAGGAAATAGATGTAATAATTTCATTACAAAGTAAGATCATAAAGGAAGGGTGAACATAGCTGAGTTTGAATAAGGAATATAAAATGTCTTTCTTTGTTTCCCCCCAAAGGAGATAGAATGCTGTATTTGCTAAGTTTATAATTGACATAAAGCATTACATTATTGTAATATACTTTGTTCAAGAAAACAGAAAAGCTTGCTTGCCAAACCTTTCCTCCCAAGGCTGCTGGGAATGAACAATGAATAGAGGAGAACTCTATCAGGTAGAAATGATGCACTGGAAAGAGCTTTAAAAAGTATCAAAAAGAATTAGGAAAAATCACATATAATTTGACATATTATAGGATTTATAACTAAGTGCTTTGAACAAAATAGCACATTCATTTCATTTCTTATGGTTTAAGCATTTTATTCATTTCTTACATTAAAGAGAATTTACCTTTTTATTCCCTGAAATGTACTGCTAGCCATGTCTATGATGCCTCCAGTTGGCCTTGCCACTGCTCCAACTAAACCTTTCCCAACACCTTTAAAGAAACCTGCTGCTCCTTCCCTTTGAGCTCCTAGAAAGAAAAAAGTTTTAGCTAATTAGATCAAGAATAAAAACAGAATCAACTTGTGAAAGACTTGGTAGTATGTTTCATTCAAAGGAACTATTATACTTGCCTTTGATTGGTTTTGTAACAATTCCTGTTATGCCACTAACAAAACCCTAGGAGGAAAGCACAATTGAAAATTCACAATATTTTCACATGATGCCTTGAAAAACCAAGTTTGGCTTATGAAAAAATAAGGAGTTCTGTTTTCTAGATACCATAAGAATTAACATATTTCCTAAGTATTTTACTTAAACAGAATGCTTCTGAAGGCTACTGACATATTTTATATAAGCCCCAACCCATTGCTCTTTCAATATCCAAATAATACTTGAAGGAGTGGAAATTATATTTCTAGTTCATTATTCACAGAATGTGGCTTTAAAAGGTGTTTCCTATAATGTTCACAACACTGGGAAATGTCTTACAGAAACTAAGCCTTTTCCTCCACGAGTGATGCCTTCTCTGAGACCAGTTGGTTGCTTATTCATGGCTTCTCTTCTCTTCTGTTGGTAGTCTTCATCCATAGTTATAGCTGCTACCCCTTTAGCCATAGCACTGGTGATTCTGGAGGCAGCACCTGCTAATCCACCTAGCAGAAATGATAGTATCTTTAGTACAAGCAAATATAACATTACTGCCTAGCATAATCATACTTGACAGGCAATATCTTTCTTACCAACAGCTCCACCAACTAGTGCCTTCAGTCCTAGTGCCATTCCCTCCACAAACTCTTCAGGACCCTGGATGGCTCCCTAAAGGGTCAAAAAATAATAACGGAACACACAATGCAATAGATAGGTGATGTATTATAGAACTGCACACTTGAAACCTACATATTACTAACCAATGTCACCCAAATAAAATTAATAAAAATTAAAAAAAAATAAAAAAGAAAACATATTTATTTTTAAAGGTGAACTTATTGATATACATGAGAAAAACAGTGACAACAAAAGATGTCCCAGAGGAAGTGACATCAGCAGAAAACTTCATACTAACAGAAGTCTCAGAGATATTTCATAACATTGCAAGTGCAAAGGATAAAATGCTGACAGTTAATCCAAACTTAGAAGTATGACTATTCACTGAAGTGTACAAAAGATGTTTGTTCATATTGTAAGTTATTGGATGAGAAGCAAGTATAACCTACACTTGATAATTTAAAGAAGTAATAATAAAAATTCTTAATACAGCTAATGTTTTAAGTAACGGTGTGTAAAGAAAATTAAGTTTTATTTTATTTTTCATTTATCGTCTCCACTTACACATGAAAGTAGGACAGTTTTAAATGTGTTGACAGAAATTTTTAAGAGACATAGAACAATCATAATTTTTGCCAACGGTTATTCAAGGTTGCTTTGCACAGTGCCAGCTTACATGGTTATTTTTATTGTCCCACACTATTGTGCAAAGCAAGACTGCCTGTCCATGGTAATATTCCTTCTACTATAGTGTGAAGTTTATCCACCTTTAATATTCCAACAGAATACTTAAAGTTCAGTATATTTTCATAAAGTCAAGTTTTAAATTGTGAGGGAAAAAAAATTTCCCATGAAATTTCTTATAAACTGTTACCCTGTTTGCTATAAAATAATGTTCTTTTGTTGTGTCTCCCAAAATCTATTTACACCTACAACTCATGTTAACAATTGGAATGCACTATTTATTCACAAGTATTAGTGTGACATGTTATACCACACAAGGATAACAATTTTACCTGGTAAGGCTCATAAAAAAATGCTTCTACCCCTTCAGAAACATCTCTAATCAAGCCAAAGGGATTCCCCAAAACTTCAAGTCCAAGAAGGAGTACATACATCTGCTTAATGGCCTAAAAATAAAATAAGAACATTATTAGTCAATTTGGCTAATCAGACTTAATATTTTTCCTTATATTCAGTACATACCTCCAGTTTCTCAGGGTAACACCTTCATCACCAATTTCAAAACCTAAAGCATCTGTCATCTTATTCATTACTAACCTCAGTTTTTAAAAATCAATTTGGTGTTAGAGTAAATGAAATAATATGACATATATACACAAAGCTTTAGAATATTCATATGTTTTTACTTTTATAACTATGTGTGACAGCTATTAATGCCACCATCATTTTATAGACTGGAGAAATATACAGGTCAAATGATACCCTGGGTCACATTGGGTAAATGGAAAAACGGGGATCCAAACTCTGGTCTTGAGTCATGCTTAGTGATCTGCCCACTATGCAACAGCTGTCTCAGATGCTCCATAAGTTATGTCATAAAACACAGGAGTCTTTGCAGACATGAAAAAAAATCAATTAAAATAATATATCTAGTGGACTTAACAACTTAATTACATTAAAAATATCCTGTGTTTATCAGTTAGTTACTAATAAATAATTTTCTTTGAACCTATTTTTCACTTGTGGTGAATTACTTAGTTAACATTTTATTTAAAGATTTAAATCTATGTTATACATGTACAGACACATACAGTTTCATTATTTTAGATAACTCTGTCTCTTTGTAAAATAACCTCAGACAAACCTGTTTTGAATAGTGTCTTATTACTTCAGACTGTAGTTCAGATGTGGTATGAAACTGATAGTTGAGTTCAAAACATGCAAGCCTGCAAAACAACATATAAATGTATAAAATATGTGTGTTATATGTGTGTAGGGAGGGACAAGGGTGAGAAAGAGTTAGTTTTTAATATTAATGGTTTTATTTTCTTTAGAATTTACTCTAAATCTTTAAATACTTTCTCTCATGCCAATAAAAAAAATGTACTCTTTTTCATACATCTCTGCATACTCAGGTCAAAAGAAAGATTTAAGAATCTGATAAAAGTTATGGATCTTACCCTCAGAAAAGTCACCAATATACACATATTTTCCATATAATTTGGGTGTTTCAGAAACCTGGGATCCAACATATGGACATGAACTTGTAATTGTCAACTCTGTCCTACATGGCCCCATTGAAAATGTCTGACACACTGAAATAGGTGGAAGAGATAGCTGAAGAATGGCCAGGGGTCAGTTGCTGCAGGTACTGACTGATGCTGACAGCTGATGAATGATGGTAAGTTTCTATTAATAAGGTAATACCCAATAAACTAACTGGGAAGCTCTATGCTAGTAGATAAAACAGCAGCAACATTAGAAATCTCATATTATTCCAGATGTCCTCAAACCTGTGTTCTTTAATTTAACTGTTACCTAACTTTATCCAGATTTAGAGTTATCTCTTATTAGACTCATTAATTCTTATCACTGTTCTTAATGTACGGTTGTAGGTGCTGCCTGAAAAAGCCATTCTCACCTAAAGTCTCTACTCAGACTTTTTGAGTCTCTTTGGTCAGATTCTCTAATAGCTCCCGTTATGACTCACATTAAAATGTATATTCTTGACTGTAACACTTTCATTTCCCCTATCATGAGTTGTAGAGTCTGGATCCTACAGGCCTTGAAGCCACATTTTTTAAGCAGCACATCTTTTAAACCCTGCACCTTTAGGCTTGCACAATTTCTTAGGAATCCTTCCGTAGCCCAGAAAGGCCTTATATGATGTGCAAACTTGAATAGCCACTGTCCCTTTTTTTTAAAGGAAATTATTTAATAATTAATCTTTATTTAATAATTAAGGGTTAACAGGTACGTGTGACTTAAATTATATTCCATTTAACAGCAAAAACCCTATTTTGTCTATAATCTGCAAAATGTACTTTACATGCTTTTTCACTTACAAAATTTTTAGATAAATATAAAATAAACTTTTCATCAATTTATATATTTAAATATTAAACATACTTAAAAACTACATCTTGTACATCTGTAAGAGTGGCACCAATACTCTTCAGCAACAGATTTAAAGAATGAACTGCAATCAATCCTCCATGTTGTTCTGAATCTTTAGCTTCTTCTTTACCTGAACTCAGTGAAACACTTAAATGCAACTAAAGAGACAGAAATATTTAAATCAGTATCTTCATAATGACAATTGTAACTTTTTTTTTAATTCATTTTTTATTGTTAGACTTATTGGGGTGACATCTGTTAGCAAGGATTACATAGGTTTCAGGCATACAATTCTACAGTGCATTGTCAACTTGATGTATAATAAGTTCAATCACCTTATAGACAATTTTAACTTTTAAAATACAATTTTACTTTAAATTCACTATACCATAAAGAAGATTTCAGAGTTATCAGGATTATGCCAAAACTAGTAAGTAGAAAATTAAAGGAATTCAATATCTAATACAGTTATTTTTAAATTTTAAATTCAGCAATGTAAGATGATATGATATTTAGTTCAATCCAATTCTTTTGTTAGACCTAGAAAAATATTAATTTTCATACATTTTAATGACAATATGGAAAAGTTGAAGTTGCTGAAAATAACTCCAAATTCTCCAAAAGTAAATGTTTCAACTACTAGAAATAACAGGATGAAGCCAGTTATAAAGCATCTTTGTATTTTATGTATATACATATTAAATAGTTATGTAACAATTTTCTTCAAGTATTATGTAACTCAAAAACTTTGTGCTCAGAATTTTTATTTAGTTCCATTCCATTTTCAAATCTTAAATCAAGATTACTTTAATAAATTAATTGAAAACTTATATACTATAGTTAATAATACTGGATTGAATATTTGAAAGTTGCTAAGAGAGTAAATATTAAAAGTTCCATCACAAGAAAAAATTTTGTAATATTATATAGTGATACAGGGTAAATGGTATCTAAACTTTCTGTAATGATCATTTCACAGTGTATAGAAATACTGAATCATTATGCTGTATACCTCCAAAGAATATGTCAATTATAACTCAATGAAAAGAAAAAGTTATATATGCATCAACACAAAATTCTGAAAAGTCATTAAACACCTTAACAGAAAACTAAGCTAGCATAATTTACATCAAGACATAAACATATAAACATATGTTGTAGGTGGCTCCACTACTATTTCCATACGATGAAAATTATTATAAGAATAAAAATTTAAAAGGATTATTGCTTTATTTACATTTGTAATTGCAGTCACAGAATTTATATACTAATAAAGAATATAAGGTAAATACCATATACCCCAACAAATTCAGTCAATTTGCTATTACCTAGATTATCAAGGATAATAAAAATAACTTATTTTTCCCCTACCTACCTTGAGAGGAGATATGTGAAAGTATTCATATAGACTGACTTGTGATGAATCTACTAATGAAACTGTTTTATATTCTTCTTGGAAAGCTTCTACATCTTTATGGAAAAGTTCAACCTATAAAGAAACATAAAATATTAAAAAGTAAAAACTTGGGGGATCTATCTTCATGATATATTGAAGCCAATAGCTCGCACACTGCAGAACACTCCCCTATAATAATATCCAGATCCAATGTTATTCGTGATTGGAAGCTACTGCCTAAGAAGGGAAACTAACATCTCTATTGTTAGGAAAGTTCTGTCTGTCACTCATAAACTGATAAACATATCTTCTGCTTCCACCCAATCCATTAAAAGACACTAAGCCAGTGGTTCTCAACCTTTTTCCACTTGTGCACCCCTTTTAAACCCACTTCTATTGTACTCCTTGTTTTTAAGATAGCTGTTTTTAAATACTTTTGTTCAGTGCCCATCTTAATGTAAAGTAATAGAAATGAGGTACTAAGTTAGGAAAGAAAAAGTACTCCACTAAAAGTACAAACAACAGACTTAATTTTTCAATATTCATAACATAGTTAAATATTGAAAATGATGATCAAGTATTTAACAAACTTCTAATTTATTAATAATATTTGTGTTATCTGAAAAATCTGTAATAACTGTTATGCAGATCACTAGCCAATGGAAACATTGCTGGGTGATTGCTATTCAATATCATACTAGAAGTTCTAGTCGAGCAATTAGGCGAGAAAAAGAAAAAGGTATCCACATTAGAGAGGGAAAAATAAAACTACCTTTCCTTTCAGACATGATCTCATATACAGAAAACCTTAATGAATCCACAAAACAATTATTAGTGCTAATAAACATGGTCTGTAAAATTACAGAATACAAGATCAATATACAAAAATGAACTGTATTTGTATACACTTCAATGAACAAACCAAAAATGAAAGAAAACCATTTTGCTCATAATACTATAAAAAATGATCAGAAATAAATTTAACAAAAGTATAAAACTTGTATTATGAAATGTATAAAACATCTCTGAACTAAGCATTATGTTCTCTTATACATATGAAACTAATAAAAAATAAATTAATCTAAAAAATCATTGAAGGAAAAGAAGATCTACATAAATGGAAAACATTCCCTATTTAAGGACTGGAGGAAGGCTTAATATTGTTAAGATGGCAATACCCCTCAAGTTGATCTGCAGATTCAATGTAATCCTCGTCAGACCTCCAACTTCCGAAGTTGACAAGTTGATTTGAAAATTCATATGGAATTGCAAAAGAGACCCAAAATAGCCAAAACAATCTTGAAAAAGAATACAGTAAAAGGATTCACACTTCTCAATTTCAAAACTTACTACAAAACCATAGTAATCAAGATAGTGTGGTATTGGCACAAGGATGGACATATAGATCAATGAAATAAAATTATATGCCCATGGTAAACTGATTTTTCACAAGGGTACCAAGACCATTAATGGAGCAAAAATTATTTTCAACAAATGGTACTGGATAACAAAGGTGACAGGGAACATCCCTGTCTAGTTCCTAATTTTAGGAAAGGTTTCAGTCTTGTACCATTCAGTATGATATTAGCTGAGGTTTTGTCATATATGGCCTTAATTATGTTGAGGTACTTTCCTTCTATCCCCATTTTATTAATTGTTTTGACCTTAAATGGATATTCTTGTTGTCAAATGCTTTTTCTGCATCAAAATATATAGTCATATGGTTTTTATCTTTGTTTATGTGGTATATCACATTGATCGATTTGCATATGTTGAATCATCCTTGTGCTCTTGGAATAAATCCCACTTAATTGTGATGTATAATCTTTTCAATGTATTATTGTATTCTATTTGCTAGTATTTTGTTTAGGAGTTTTGCATCTGTGTTCATCAGAGATACTGGTCTATAGCTTGCTTTTTTTGTGTGTTATTTTATCAGGCTTTGATATCAGAGTATGCTGGCCTCATAAAATGAGTTGGGAAGTACTGCCTCTTCTTCAATTTTTTTGGATGAGTTGAGGAGGACAAATGTTAATTCCTTTTTGAATATTTTGTGAAATTTGCTTGTGAAGCCATTTGGTCTTGGGCTTTTGCCTTTGTGTAGGTTTTAGATGATTGTTCCAATTTCCTTACTGTTGATTGGTCTATTTAGATTATCCAGTTCTTCTTGGTTCAGTCTAGGTAGGGTGTATGTTTCTAGAAACTTGTCCATTTCTTCCAGGTTGTTAAATTTGGAGGCATATAGCCCATCACGGTATTTTCAACCACTGTTATTCAACATAGTACTGGAAGTTCTAGCCAGAGCAACAGACAAGAGAAAGAAATGAAAGGCATCCAAATGGGGAGTGAATAAGTTGTACTGTCACTTTTTGATATGACATGATCCTTTAGATAGGAAAAATCTAAAGGCTCCACCGAAAAACTATTAGAAACCATAAATGAATACAGTAAAGTTGCAGGATACAAAATCAATGTATAGAAATCCATTGCATTCCTATATACTAACAATGAAACTTCGGAAAAAGAAATAAAAAAAAAATACCTTCTGCAATTGCAACGAAAAGAATAAAATACCTAACAAAGGATGTGAAGGACTTATCCAATGAAAATGATAAAACACCATTAAAAGAAATAGAAGAAGACACAAAGAAATGTAAAGATATTTCATGTTCATGGACTAAAAGAATCAACATAGTTAAAATAGCTATATTACCCAAAGAATGCAGATTTAATACAATTGCCATAAAAATCTCACAGACATTCTTTTAAGAAATCATTAGATGTATGGAATCACAAAGCACCTTGAATTGCCAAAGCAATCTTGTGAAAAAGAACAAGGGTGGAAGTATCACACTCCTTGACTTCAATTTATACTATAGAGCATCAATAATCACAACAGCATAGTATTGGCAGAAAAACAGACACAAAGACCAAGAGAACAGAACTGAAAACCCAGATATAAACCCATATACATATGGACAGATAATTTTTGACAAAGGAGCAAAAAAACACACAACGGAGAAAAGAAACCCTCGTCAGTAAATGGTGCTGGGAAAATTAGAAAGCCATGTGCAAAAGAATGAAGCTGGACTGTGATTTGTCACCATATACAAAAATTAAATAAAAATGGATCAAAGACCTTCACATTGGACCTGAAACGATAAATTATATAGAAGAAAACATCGGTACTAAACGTATAGACCTAGGTTCAGAGAGGATTTTATGAATTTGACCTCAAAGGCAAGGGAAGTAAAAGCAAAAATAAATAAATGGGACTCTATCAAACTAAAACGCTTCTGCAAAGCAAAAGAAACTATCAAGAAAATAAAGAGAAAACAAACTGAACGGGACAAAATATTTGCAAACACCTCCTCCAATAAGGGACTAATATCCAAAATATATAAAGAATTTGCACAACTCAACAACAAAGTAACAAACAACACATAGAAATGGCCAACAGATATATGAGAAAATGCTCACTAGCTGTTACATGAGAAACTTCACTAGCTGTTAGGGAAATGCAAATCAAAACCACAATGAGATATTACCTCACATCTATTAGAATGGCTCTCATCAATAAGACATATAATAACAAGTGTTGGAGAGGCTGTGGAAAAAAAAAAGAACCCTCATACACATCTGGTGGGAATGTAAATTGGTACAGCCACTATGAAAAACAGTATGGAGGTTCCTCACAAAATTAAAAATAGAGTTACCACGTGACTCAGCAATCCCTCTTCTGGGTAGCTACCCCTGCAAATTGAAACTTTTTGCCTGCAAAGATGTATGTACACCTGTGTTCACTGCAGCATTATTCATGGTTGCCAACACATGGAAACAAAAGTGTCCTTTGAAAGATGATTGGATAAAGGAGCAGTGGTATATATACACAATGGAATATTATTCGGCTATAAGAAAAGATAAAATATTGTCATTTGTGAAAACATCTATGGATCTTGAGATTATCGTGCTAAGTGAAATAAGTCAGACAGAAAACATTAAGAACCATATGACCACTCAAATGTGGGATTTAAAATTGGAAAGCAACAAAGGAAATAAGACAAACACAAAGAAACAAACTCATGGACACAGACAAAAATTCTGTGGTTACTAGAGGGTAACTAGAGACGGGGTGGAGAGGGGTGTCAAATATATGGTGACAGAAGGTGACTGACTCTGAGTGGTGAATACACAATGCAACACATAGATGATATATTATAGAACTGTATACCCGAAACCTATGTATCTCGCTAACCAATGTTACCCCAACAAATTTAATAAATAAATGTATAAAACAAAACAAAATGAAAACAAATGGTACTGGAACAATTAGATAGCCAAATGCTGAAGACTGATGTTGGACTCTTACCACATACCATATATAAAAATTAACTCAAGATTGATGAAAGACCTAATGGCAAGGGCTAAAACTTCAATACTCTAAGAATATAGGGCTAAATCTTCACAGTCTTGGATTTTACAAAGGATTCTTAGAAATGACACTAAAATATAAGCAAGAACAACTAAAAATAATTTAGACTTATCATTAAAAACTTTCCAGCATCAGAAGACATGAAGAAAGTAATATACAACACACAAAATGGAGAACATATATGCACATCATGTATTTGATATGGGACTTGTATTCAGAACATATAAAGAACTTTCCCAATTCAGTAAAAAGAGGACAACCCATTAAACAACAGGCAAAGTATCTCAACAGGTATTTTTCTACAGAAGATAATGTAGATGGTCAACACATCAAAAGATTCTCAACATCATTATTTATCAGGTAAATACAAATAAAAGCCACAATGATATATGATTTCACACTCACTGGGATGGCTAAAATCAAAAGAACAGATAGTAAGCAGTGCTGGTGAGGATGTGTTGAAATCAGAACCCTCATACATTCTGTTGAGAATGTAAAATGGTACAGTCACTATGAAAAATTGTCTGGCAGTCCTGCAATGATTAAAGAGAGTTATCATGTTCCTAGCAATACCACTCCTAGGTATACATTCAAGAGAAATAAGATATAGATTTATTGACATATAATTCATGTACCATACATTTTACATACAATTCAATAGTTTTTAGTATGTTTGCACAGTTAAACAACTATCACCTTTATCTATTTCATATTAGGCAAAATGTGGAAACAGCCCAAATGTCCACTAACTGATGAATGGAAAAATAAAATATGGCATATTCACACAATAAAATATTACTTGGCCATAAAAAAAATGAGTGCTGCTACTGCTACAACATGGATGAACCTTAAAAACATTGTGCTAAGTGAAAGAAACGCATAAAAAAAAGACTATATAGTATATGATTCCATTCATATGAAATGTTTAGAATAGAAAAACCTGTAAATAGCAAGTATATTGGTGGTTGCATGTGGCTAGGATGGTTTCTTTAGGAGGTGATAAAAATATCTGGAATTAGATAGAGGTGATGTTTGTTTAACTCTGTGAACATACTAAACACTATTGAACTATATGCTTTAAATATATGTAAAATGTATGATATGTGAAATATATCTCAATAAACTATTTTATTTATTTATTTATTTTTTAATTTTTTTATTGGGTATTGAAAGAAAAAAAAGTATATTTGTCCTTGTTTTTTTTTTTTTTTTCTTTTTGGTATGTGGGTAGCTCCCTGACTAGGAATCGAACCCAGGCCGCAACACTAACAGCGCCAGCGCCAAAGCCTTAAGCCACTACACCATCAGGGAACTCCCTGTTCTTGTTTTTATTATGTAGTTTGTCTTTAGGGCAGCTGAAAAAAGAAACTATATCAGATCACTGTGATTTTATAGTCTTTTCATCAGTCACAAATAAGATACTACCCTTTATTTGCTATCTCTTCTCTCATCAAATCTTTTGGTCAGATCCCAATTTCTAAATTATTAATGAAAACAAGACTACCCCAGGAACATAAAACAGAAAAAAATAGTGATGTGAACTTGACTGATTATCCTCTTCCCTCTACTACTGGCTTAAAACCTTTCCTTCTATTTGTTGACTCACTACCTATAATCTGAAAATGTGATTTCTACCAATGTACTCACTACAGCAGCATAATAAAAATTATATTTTTAAAATGAAACAAACCATTTTAATACCTTTAAGAATTTATAGTATCGTTTTTCACAGTCCTCCTCTTTCCCTAATCATTGATTGCTATCAGTGCTATTATGGTCTTACCTCTGTTTTTTCAGTTACTTCAGCTTCTGTCATAAGTTCTGCTAAAGCATAGACAAACCCAAGATCTAACCTGAGATCCATTTCTTGTATCAACACTTTGAAGTATCTGTATTACAAAGTAGAAAATATTGAAGATAATCAATTAACTGCATTAAGAAAATTAGAAGAGAAAAAAGTATTAGATAAATAATAGAATGCTGAAATTTAGGACTAGAGAGTGAATAATAATCCAATAAATGTCATGGCAACACTGTTCATACTAGCAACAAACTCAATTATGAAAATGCCTATAGAGAGGAAATCATTAAGTAAACTGTGGTATATGGTCATACAACAGAATATTATATATTAGTATTATGAATTGACTCTAGCTATACACCACAAAATGAACTAATTTTAGTAAAAAGTTTCCTGAAAAAAGTCTCAGGAGTCTAGCTTGAAAAGAAAATTATTTAGGAAAAAAAAGAAAACTAAGAAGCATAATGCTTAAGTACACATATAACATACAACCACAGTTTAAAAAGCAAGTGTATAAAGATAGTATTTATCTTGGAGATAGGGTAAAGGAAACAAGAAATAAGGGAATAATGTGGAGATGGATATTTCTGTAAATGATCTATTTCTTGGACAGGGTGGAGACTGAATTTGAAAACATTACTTTCTTTCTTGTTTCTAAAACAATATACCGTAAATACAGAACCTAAGAGAGAAAACTAATAAACAAACAAAAAATACTCATATTTTTAGAAATGACTATTGTTAATACCTAGGCATATTCCATTCAGAGCCTTCTGATTCTCCAAGATTATAAAATAATTAAGATTTTTTCCTATGTCCATTATAACAATATTTTACACTTAAATATTTGACTTAACTGAAATTTACTTTTTTAAAGAGTACAATTAACTCACATATTTAAATTAAAACATTATGGAACACAGAAGAAATGCACTAAGAAACTTACTTGATACGTGATATCTGGGAATGCCCTGCAGATCTCATGACAATACTGACATCTGTAAAGGGCTTTGGTGCTGTAAATGTTAATAAATATGATTAATCCCATGATGCTTTAACTAAAAGATAATAAGCATTTTCTTGTAATTTAATACACATCACAATGGTTAATGAAATTACTTACTAAATCATAATAATAATTTTAATATTTGAAGTAATGATAGGTATGTTACTATTAATGATGGTAACTTTAAAATAGTAATTTTCATATCAATTAAAATTACTGATATTTGAACAATCCATTACAATATTAATTTCAAACTCCAGGATTGTTTCTTTTAAATAATCTATATTCACTTTAAGAATAACTAATCCTTTAAATTAGTTATTTTAAAATAGAAGCAATCTGAGAAACTAGAGAAAACACAGCTTTCAGGATCTTTCCCTGGACTTCTAGGTGAAGGGCTTGGACAGGCATACTAGTCAAAAGCTTCCAAGCAGATTTGAACGCCCGCCTTAGATAGTTTTGAGCCAGTGGTACAGAGGTAGGGGTAGAAAGCAAAAGCAGACAGGTGAGAAGTGGGCTAGTGGAAAGGGAAAAGAAAGTGAGGGAAGGAGGGGTAGCATAGAAAGAAATGAAGGAGAAGAAGAGGGCAGAAGAAGGACATGGCAGTCGTTCTCATGTGGTGAATACAAGACAGATTCTGTGATTAGAAAACACTCTGATTTTGATTCTCACAATTTATTCAAAGGTCCCAGTGAGTTTTAAATCAAAGATTACAAATTAATAATTTTTAAATATTAACATTCCTAAAAATTTAAATATATTTCTAATCAATCTTTTTTTCAGTATTCACTCAGTGTTTTGATGAAGTTAGTTGAGTAGAACAGTTTCATTTTATATTTTTATAGTTAAATAAACCAAATAGCTAATACAACTGATTTTATGGCAATCTAAAACTACAAGCAAACCTGAATCCATGGTGACAGACTTGGGAGGTTTAACAGGATAAAACACAAATGGAAATATAGCACCAGGTATCTGGTTTTGGATCTAAGAAAATGAAAAAAAAAAAACAAAACAAGTCAGTTTGTTCATATGTTAATTACAGAAATTGAGTAGAATAACAAGATTTAAGAAGCAGAAGGAATCAAAAAGTATTATCCCACATGGAAACTGAGTGTGGGAAGAGACTATGGGAATACATTAGTTTATTTGTATGTTCCTTTGGAACAGAAGTGGACTATATTTTCAGACTCACCTGTATTCTGTAAATTTGAATTCTAAATGATGATTGATGTGCAGACGTGTTATATTCCACTTTCAATGCTGGAAGATAATTTCTTCGTATAGGTACTGCAGGTGATTGCAGAATTTTCATGTTACTACCACCAGGTGTGAAGCGAACCTGAAAAATATGCCGTCCCCCCGTAAAAATATGGTATATCTCTTTATTCTTAATTGATTAAAATTAAAAATTTACATAAAAAACTTTAAAAATATAAATTAAAATGATAGGTTAAATATTTGATTAGGTCTAGATTGAGATCCTTACAGCCCATATCTGTACAATTAACAAAAATGTGAATATATTCCATATGTTTGTTTGTATCACTTCTAATATAAATTCTTCAAAAAAATGATGAAAGATACAATAATTTCTAAATAAATACATAAATTAATTAAAAAACAACTTACTGGTTTGTTAAGCAAGAAACATCATTAGTACCTCAAGAGAAAGTCTGAGTTTTTAATACAGATAACTATCCCTCAAAAATATTTTATATAAAGTACAAGAGCTACCTAGAAAGTATCCAGACAAGTAATAAGAAAAACAGAGGTATTTATAGCTGGATTTTTTCCTGGACAAACCTTGTATGTATAATAAGATTCACTGTTTTGTAAGGAAATCAGATTTTTCTTAAAAAGTCACTAGCAATTAATCTAATTACAACAGGTAAATATTAAAACTTCATGCCAGTACTTAAAAATATTACCGGAATGTTAGTGTCCAACTCAATAATCTTATCTTCTGAAGGTGAAGATTCTGTATATTCCTTAAATTCTTTCTCTAACTTCTCAGTGTGCTTTATACTCATTGGCTTCCATCTTGCCTTCTTCTTGGGCTTTGTCTCCCAAACTACATCAGAACTTGCATAAGAAAGCAAAAATCATAGAACTAATTTATATACATTTTCATTTTAACTGGTTTATTACGTGAATTACAAAACCTTGAGTAAAAATTTGCAATACCCTCAGTTATATGCAAGCACATCACAAGTTTAAAAACATGAATTCCTTTAACTATTACTTATTAAACTCCTATTTAGGCACTATTCTAGGTGTTAGGAATATTATTAGTGAACATTTCTGCCACTCTGGAGTTTTATTTTAGCTGAGGACTGACAGACAATGTAATGCAAATTAGCATATTGTAACATATTAGGAGGTGAAATGTTTTTGAAAGAGGAAAAAGTAGAGTAAGGTAAATGTGGAGTACTGGGATGTGCAAAGTGGTGGCAGTTACAGCACTAAAACAGTTGTCAACAGGCAGTGCTGTCATGAAGATCGTGAGACTTCAACAACCTTAAAGGAGATGAGTTAACCAGAAGACAATAGAATATTTCAGGCAGAGAGAACAGCTAGAGCCAAGACTCCAAAGCAGAGCATGCTTGCAGTATATGAAGAAGAGCAAGGAGGCTAGCACACCTGGTACATATTAAGGGTAGAAGATGAAGTATCACAGATACTGAAAGGCCAAATAATGGGAAAGCTTTGCAGAATAAAGACTGAGTTTTAGAGGAGGTAAAGATGAAAAGATCAGTGACATGATCAGACATAAACTTGGTTAGGAATATATGAATACTCTGTCGAGATAGGGGAAGAAGAAAAAAGGGGATGGAAGCTAGAAGCAGGAAAACTTGCAAGGAGTTTGATGTCGTAAGCCAGGAGAGAAATGGTGATGGCTCTGCATGAGGTGATTAATAGTGAGGTAGTGAAAAGTGGTCAGATTCTGTGTGTTTTGAAGGTAGAGCTAGGGCAGAACTAGATTGATTCGATGTCGGGTGTGAGATAAACAGATGAATCAAGATGATTTCAAAATTTTTGGCCTGAGCCACTAGAAGGATGTTAGTTGTCATTAACTCCAATGGGGAAGAAGGTTTTGGTAGGAGGAGATTAGGAGTTGAATTTTATGCATATAAAGTTTAAGGAGTCTCTTAAGACACCTGAGTAGAGATTTTGTGTAGGCAGCTATATATCTAATTCTGGAGTTCAGAAGAAAAATCTGGTTGAAGACATATTTCTAGAAAGTTTTGGCATATATCTGGTATTTGAAATCATAAAACTGAAATAAAGAGAAGGGGACACAGGTCTGAGAGCCTGAGGGCACCCAATATTAAGCAACTGAGAAGAAAATAAGTAACCAACAAATGAAACTGAGAATGCTGGGATAGAAAGAAAAAGCAAGACGACTGGGTATCTTGGAAGTCAAGTCAAAGAAACTGTATCAAGGAAGGATCTGTGTTAAATGTTATGAATTTAAGCATGAAGACTGGTAATTATATAGAAGACCTGGCAATACATAAGTTTCTGGTGATCTGACACTAGTCTCATGGTATGTTAAAAGCAAAGCCTGTTTGGAGTAGTTACAGAAAAAGTGGAAATAGTGAACATATTAAGCTCTTTTGTAATGTACGTTTTTTAGCAATTTGGCTATAAAGGGAAGCAAAAAACAGACAGTAGGTAGCAGGGAAAATCGGTCTTGAGAGAAATGTTTTTTTAAGTTGAGAGAAATAACTGATGGAAACAATCCAAAAGAGAGCCAAAAATTGTTGACATAGGAGAAAGAATTATTAAACCAATGTCTCAAGAGGCAAGAGGGAATGGAATACAATGCAAAAGTAGAAAATATGTTTAAACAGGAGCACATATGATATATCTATGATAACTGTGGGGAAGTATGTTGCACAGTATATAGGTAAAAAATGCTGGTGAGTAGTAAGTGAATATCGAGGGGTGGGTCTTTGAAAGTGCTCTTTTGATTGCTTCAATTTTCTTAGTGAATTGAAATACAAGGCAGAGAGCTAAGGGAGGGAATGAGGGTTTTAAAGGAGACAAAGTATGAAACAGTAATCTAGGAGAGAGTGAATGGAAAAAAACCTAATTCACTGAAAAACTTTGGAAAAAATTTAATACAGAATATAAAAATCTATCCACATTCTAAAATTCCTTTTTTCTTTCTGTTTTAAGTATGTAAGTTATTTAACTTCATTTAAGTATTCTACTTGTTTACTCCTTATAAAATTTATATTCACTTAATAAACAGAAATGTAGGAACCATGTGTTATTCCCACTTGCATTCAGATCACATATATTATAGCATAGGCCATAGCACAAAACAGGTTTACAGGCTTAACATTTGTTGTCTCTTGAACCTTTCTGTTTGAATAACGAAGCATTATTGAGAACAATAAATATTTCCAGAAAAATAGTTTTTAGTATTCCTTTTAAAATGGCATAGATTCCATTCAATAAGAAGTCAGGATGAATTTACAGAGAAAATCAAATATAAATCGGTACTACATACCTTTAATATATACATATTTATTTAAGAGTTTAAGTCAAATAAAGGATTAAAACTACATTATCCTGGTTATACAGACTGGAATCCAGAAATACTCTCAAATTTGGCACTAATATATATATATATGTTAATTTTACTTCTAGTGTTTATAAATAGAAATATTGAGGGCATAGGGAAAGAAAGTTTGACTAGTGTTGACTTATATGGGTAATGATAAATATAGTACTACCTTATCAGATTTTAAAGTGTCAAAACAAGTTTTGACACTCTATTCCTTGAACAACTCTTATGGAGAATCTACAATGTACCCTGCACTGTGTAAGTGGAAATAAAAAAACATTTCCTTATATCATTTTAAATAAAGAAAGCATATGTCTGATAAGTTGATTATTATATTCTAACTTTTTAAAGAGCTGGGAGAATAAACAACATTAATGAGTGATTTATAAATTTGATTTTTCATATATTTTCATGTCAGTGGGCAAAAAAGAAATTTAACAAGCATCTTTAAATTAGCATTATTAATACTTTAGTATCAATGAGTAGTCAAAACACAAGTGTTAAACTAAATTATTTTAGATTTAAAAGCACCATTCTTATACTAATAATTAAGAACTGCTTATTTAAATTTACCCAAATTTTAATGAATCTAACCTTGTAATGCCAATATAGGCTACTTCTTGCTTTGTGTAATTGTTGACAAGAGAAATTCCAACATCTTGTAATGCCAACACAATTTCTTGCTCTGCTAACTCTGCTTTTTCACTTTCATATGTCACTTTAAATACCTTTGGATCTTCAGTGAATAAAATAATGCGTTGTAAGCCTTCAAAAAATGAAACTAAATAAATAGTCTTTTTCCCCAAATTTATAGATGTCATCATATCCTAAAATAAAACCATCAAAAAATAAAAATATTAGAGTTTGGTCCCAACCAACATAAAATCTAGACTTTGCATTTACAAATAGGAGAATAGTAATGGCACCTCCTTCACAGGGTTGAACAAACTAAATGAATATTTGTGTAACGTGGAAATTTACATAACTTGAATCATCTGATCTATCTGCCATTATTCTTATATCGTTATTAATCAGTAAGACAGGTTAATTATTCTTTTATTTAACATCTTAATAAAATCAAGTAAAATAGGTTGCTTTTGTAGCTTATCAATAACACAAAGTATTATTTTTTTCCCTTATTCTAAGACTAACCAATGTGTCATGTGTTAAGTTATTCAGTCAGAAATTCATTACTTCTTTACAGGGCTGAATTAAACAGGATAAAAATTATCTGACATCTCAACTGCATGCTCTGGAAAACATGGATATTCACCACAGATGATTAATTCTGCAGAAAGCCCTTATGTATAAGCATTGTTCTGATAGCAGGGTCTTGAGGTTCAATTATTACAGCAAATTGTAATAATTATATGTCAGTCATGAATTTCTAGTTAATATTCTGATTAATCCACTGAATTAAAAACTGGATTGTTAGCACAAAATCAATATCTAGGATAATCATGTTCCTTATAATACTTTCTAAAATAAAATATATAGATCTAAAACTACATTGAGAAATAAGAAAATTAACTTATTTTAAATTTTTTTAAAGTCTTGGATTTCAGATTAACTTTATAAAATTTAACTATCATTATGACATACATATGCAAAAGTACTAATCAACAGATCAAATATAAGATTTTACATCAAAATAAAGTCTTTTTTCCTGAATAAATCTAATAACCAGAAATAAAATGTACAGTTACGGCAATTATAGTCACTCTCTCAAATACATTTTAAAAAATATACTGATACTGGACTCCACAATAGCAATACTGAAAGACAACAGGAAAATACCATCAATAAGCTAAGAGAAAATAACTCTGCACCCAGAATTTCTTACTCTGCAAAAACATCCTTCAGTGAAGTACATAAAATAAAGATGCCTAAAGACAAATAAAAACTACTAAATTTCACCATCAACAGAGGCTTACTGAAGAAAGTTCTACACAAGGAATTAAACACTAGCAAAAGAAAGTGATCCAAGATGGATGTTTGAAGCAAGAAGGTAATGCAAATAAAATGGCACTTATCCATGAGAAAACATTTTATAAAATTCAATATTTAGTCATACTAATAACTTTTGGCAAACACTAGATGAGAAGTTCTTTAACCTCTGATCAAACTTTCCAAACAAAACAAAATAAAAACACCAAATTTTGGCAAAGATTATATTTATTGGTGAAATGCATATAACTTAAGATCAGAAACAAGGCAAAAATATCTACAAACATCACTTTTATTCAACAGTATATAAAGACCCTAGCCAGTCTATTAAGGCAAAAAGAAATTAAAGATTAAAGGACTGAAAAGAAAAGAAACCTCATTATTTGTGTCATGACTGTCTAAAAAAAAAACAACAAATAATCAATATTAATAATAAAATTCAATGAGCTTTCTGGATACAAAATACACAAAATATTCCCATATGCTAACAAGTAAATTTTAAAAAGATACTTTGAGTTCTGCTCTAGCAGTTTATAACTAGGTGGTCTTGCAACAACTCTCTTACTAAGAACAAAAGCTGGACAAAATATATATGTACATATATTTACTTTAGTGCTTGAAAAAATAGAAAAACTAGCAAGGCAATGAGAATTAATGAGGCCAAGATCTGAGAGAGAACGTAAGCCAATAAAAGTGAACTCGAATATTTTTCAAAAGTCGACTGCCAAATCTACAAGTAGAAGTAGACACTGAGAGGTTAAGAATATCAGAAAAGTATTGGGTAGTCTCCATTCCAAGGTAATGGAAGAAGTAAAATTATAGTACAGGGCATACCAAAAAAGAAGGGGTCAACACTGTAGGTTTTTAGATGAGTCTCTAAAGACTATTCTCCAGGTGCCAAGGTAAACTGGAAGTAGACTACTTCTGACAAGGACTGAAGACCAGATTTGAGTCACTTCAGTGCCCACCTGCATTAAGGTAATCTCCTAGACTGGCTGCATGGCAAAGGCAAAACCTTATCTTCTCAAGAGAAATGGAACATTATACAGAGCTTCAAATTACCTTTTAAAATGTTCATATACTATGTTCAGCACACAGTAAAAAAATAAACGTGTATAAAGATGGATTTGAGTAAAAACTGAGAGAAAAAATATAAAAATATCCAGAAGAATCTAAATATTGGTTTTAAAGTAGCTATGATTAATAAATTCAAATATCTATACAACAAGACAAAAATTTCTATAATAGAAATCCTAGAACTGATAATTTCAATAATTAAAATTAAGAACTCACTGGATGATTTCAAGAACAGATTAGACACAGCAAGAGAAGTATACTGAAAGACAGGTCAGAAGAAAATATATATACCGTAGTAGGAGAGAAAAGGATGAAACAATATACAACACTATATAAAAGTCACAGGGACATGGTGAAAAGGTATAACATTTATGTAATAGTGGAGTACTAAGGTGAAAAGAAAAAACAGTGCCAATCTTGAAAGTTGACATTCAGCAAAAATGTCAACTTTTGTGCCTATTAAAAAAGGAGCAAAATAAAGACATTTCCAGACAAACTAACCAATAGAGAACTCATCAGCTATAGACTCATACTAGAAAAATATTAAAGAGAAGAAAAATGAAACCAAATGGAAACAAAGACAGGCAGAAACAAAAAGTGGCAAAAAGTTACTATTAATTTAACATATATTTAGAAATAAAACACACAATAGCAAATAAGATGGAAGGGATAAATGAATTTAAAGAGCTCTAAAGTCATTACATTACTGGGAAAATGGTACATGTACCAATTTATAGCAGATTTTAGTATGTCAAGAATGTATGCTGTAATATGGTAGGAAGCTATACATTGAGGCTTCTCCTAGTGTGGTGATACTTATTTGTCCCTTGCAGAAAACAGGTAATCTATGCTGATGGGTTGTTACAAGAGATAGCTGCTATGTGGGGTAGGGCCTTCTAGGTCAAGGTTTAGCTCCTAACACACTCAAGTGAGTACTGTTGCGAACAAAGCCATCATTTGAGCAACCAGAGAGAATACCTCCTGAACTCCTATGAAAAATGTCTGATGCTCCTCATGGCATGCTGTGTTTCTTGGCCTCAATCGGCCAGGGTCAGCAAATTGCAAGCTATGGCCTATGCTGGTTTTGTGAGTCTGAACATTTAGGCCTGAAAAGAAAACTGTGATGGGCACTGCAATAATTTATACTAATTAAAGGATCAACCTACCAAGAAGATATAACAATTCTATATTTGTATCTACTTAGTCACATAGTTTCAAAATGTAAATGCCAAAATTAATAAAATCAAAGGAGGACTATTTAAATCCATGATTATACTGGGAGATTTTAAAGACAACTCCCACAGTTAAGAGAACATGCAAACAAAAAAAATTAGTGAGACAGAAAATTTAAACACAATTAACAAACTTGAACAAACCGACATATATAGAACATTGTAACATACAACTACACAATATGTATACTTTTTTCAATATCATGAAATATTTACAAAAATTGACTACATGCTGATCAACAACGTCAATTTTAATAAATTCCAAAGGACTGAATCAGAGTATGTCCTCAGACACAGTGGAATTAAGTTAGAAATTAACAAACATAACAAGAAACTACCATGTTTTTGAAAAGTATGCAATAACCAAAGTAACCATGAAATCAAATATAAAATATAAATCACAATGAGATTTAGAAAATATTTTTAACTAAAAAATAGTACATATACAAACATATCAAAATTTGTGAGATAAAGCTAATGCTGTTTTTGGAGAAAAATATGTGACTAAGTTACTGCAAATAACAAGTGAAGAAAATATGAAAGACAATGATTAAGGTATCTGCTATGAATTCAACTGTATTCCCCTAAAACTCCTATGTTGAAGTCCCAATCTTCAGTGTGATTGTATTTGGATATAGGGCCTTGACAGAGGTAATTAAGGTTAAATGATGTTATAAGGGAGGTGAGCTAGGGCTCTGACCCAACAGGACTAGTATAGTATCCTTATAAAGAGACACAAGAGAGCTCACTTGCTCTCTCTCCATCACTTGAGGACATCGAAAGAATTTGGTCACCTGAAAGCCAGGAAGAAATTCCTCAAAAGGTTTACCAGAATCTGACCATGTTGGTACATACTCTCGATATTTGGCTTATAGCCTCCAGTACTATGAGAAATGAATTTCTGCTGTCTAAGACATTCAGACTAAAGTACTTTGTTATGGTATTCTGAGCAGACTAATACAGTGTCTATCTCAAGAGTTTAAATGAAAATTATCAAATCAAAGCCAAAGGAAAAAAATCAAAGAATATAACAGAGAGCAGAAATTGGTGCAAATGAAAACCAATGTAAAAATAAAGATTATCAAAAAAACAAAACAATGGTTTTCTGATAGATAAAAATAAACAGATAAATCCTTAGAAAAACTTATCAAAGAAAAGGAAAGAAGGCACAAATTCTATAACAGGAATAAAAAAGAGAATCACTGTAAATATTTTAAAAAAGATAAAAAATTGGATATCATAAAATAAACACATTCTTAAAAAAACTCATCAAAATGATGCAAGCAGAAATAAAAAACTGAATTGTCCTATATATAACAACAAAATAGAATTCATAATTTAAAACTTTCCTATAAAGGCAACTGCTGGTTAAGATGACTTGGCTTCATTGGTGAATTCTGACAAACATTCAAGGAAGAAATCACACCAATCTCATATAAATTCCTTCAAATAACAGAAAAACCATATCTTCCAATATGTTTTAGAAGTCAGCATAACCTTAATATCAAAATTTGGTAAGAACATTCAATGTATGTATGTTTCAGACCAATTTCTCTCATGAATACAAGCAAAAGCCTTAAAACATTAGCAAGCCAATTCCAGAAGTACAAGATAATTTATCCTCCCAAAATAAGATAAAGTTCAAAGAAATATCATATAGTCCTCTCAAAAGATAAAAACACAAAAGCATACAAATTGATAAAAATTAAGTATTTATTAATTTATACACACATAGACACGAACATTTTTACAAACTAATAGTAGAAGGCAACTACCTTAATGTTTCAGAGTATTTACTTAAAAATCTACAGTAAAAACATATATGATAATGAAATGTTCATTTCTCCTCTAAAATAGGCATGAGAAAACTACGGGCCTATTGATAGGAAAAAATAATAACTAGTAGTGAGAAAAACACATTGGGATAGGAGTCAAAGTAGGATGTATTTTGAAAGAATAAGCATGTTTTAATAAAATAATTTATGAAAGCCATTTTAAAATGTAATTGGAAAATATTTATGCATAATCATTATCATTATAAAAAACAAATCAACAGCAGTTTGCCATCAGAAATATATTTTTTAGTTAGTAGATTCCTAAATATTCTTCATGGAAGTGAAAATGACCTAAGATAACTGTCAATGAAAAGCGTATATCTATTTATGAGGTGAATGCTGGAAGCACGCCCTGAGCACAATTTAGCTTTATAATGTAATGGAAGCAAATGATGATATAGACAAAATAAAACTACTTCTGTATTAAACATTTTTGGTTAAGTTAAAGTTTGAATACTGCTCTTAACATCTTTGGTAGTATTTTTAGAAGTGTAGACTTAAAACTAGCAAGGCTGAAAGAGAATACAGTGGTTAAAATACAAAAAGCTGCTGAGAACACCATAATACTTAGCCCAATACATACATCCTTTGGTGTTACTTCACCGTGGTTTTTCCCACAACTCCATTTCAGCTTTCTAGAGCCCACAGGATCAGCCCATGTATAAAATACTGCTTTTCCAGGAGGGAGTGAATCTTCTATTTCACTAAGAGAACTAACACAAATAGTAAAAAATATATTAAATTAAGTGCAAGTATGTTAATATATAAGGTACTCAAAATAATATTTCATTAATTCTGAGTCTATTAATTGAGATATGAGATAGTTCTGATTAAGGATACAGTGAATTTTTTTTTCTTATATAATGAAAAAGCGGTTTTCTAAGAAAATAATGAGAATATTTCAAGGGAAATATTTGTCCTACTTATGAAATAAAGGTTTTTTAGGTCTTTGAAACTACTTTGTTAACTTTTGTGTTAATATAAATTAGTTATGGATGAAAATCATTCCAATTACTTTGTCTTATCTATTCTAAACCTGAGAGAATTCAATTTAGTTGGTAACCCTTTCCTAAGTAATGGTCTGGCAAAACATTAGAGTCAATTATTTTTAAAAATCCTAAGATATAAAATATAAATCTAAGAAATTCAATCAACTCACAAAATGACTGCCAGAATGAAAAAGAAAAATTGGTAAGTTCACAAGACAAAGAAATACAAAATAGAATTTTTCTGGCTGAAAAAGTGACTCTCCAGACTAAACGAGTTTACTGGATATTAGACAAAATTAAAAACAATAAAGTACTACTGTCTTATACATATCTTTGTAAAATACTTAAATTTTAAGACAATAAAGGAAAGCTGGCACATAGAAATCTGAGAAAATACAGTTAGCCACAAAAAAATAAAAATAAGACCAGTCTCACACTTTTCTATAATACCAAATACCAGAAAACAGTGAAGCAATGTCTACACAATTTTGAGAAAAAAGGTTTTGACTTAAAATTTTAAGTGAAATTGTCATTAATTTGCAAGAGCAAAATATTTTAAAATCAAGCAACAGCATATTATTCACAAACCCTTACTGAAAACTAATGTAAAGACTTTCTAGCTAAGACAGAGATAATTCAAAATAAAAATTTAATAACTGGAATGTAAAAATATTAAGCAACTGTACTAGTCAAATAAATCAACTTGTTAATGTTATAAATCAACACAAATGCCAAAAAAGAGACTTGAATAAAAATATTTTTGGAAAACTAACCATTTATATTAATCTGGGTAAAAAACAAAAATCCCAAATTATATTCATAAGAAACCAGGAATCTATAAATAAAGGTTGAAGAAAATGTACAAGTATTCTAAATTTTTCATGGGTATGTTAACAAATATTTCACTCTCAAAATTTAAAATGCATCCAAATCTTCAAGATAAAAAAGTAATTATCTACAACAGAAGCTGAATATGTATTTTCCAAATCACTGTTAGACAGAAATAATCCCAACTGCAAAAAAAAGAAAATATATATATATATATATAGCAAAGAGTCATAAATTAAGGATTACAAATGGGTTAAATATCTTTATTCAAAGATAAACAGATCTTAAGGTTTAAAATTGGAAATAAAATTCTCCACAATCGAGGAGTATTTAAAGTATAGGGATTCTAAAAAATAGAATATCATGCATTTATTAAAAACTGTTTTTGAAACAAGTTTACACATTGACAACAGCTGTTAAAAAGAAAAGATTCAGAAAGCTAGCTAGACAGAAAATATAGTAAAATTGTACAAAAAGAAACGCATGAAAATTTGACAATACTGAAATTCCAAGAATTAATTTTCTACAGAATTTTTAAAAATTGACAACTAATATTTTATATTCAGGAAATAATTAATAACCATATTAACAAAAAAGCCAAGGGAAGGGAAAGCAGAGGAGATGAAAGCCCTATATTTCTTATATTTTTTCATGAAAAAAATATTAAACTTAATATGTTGATTAGATAAAATAAAAACCAACCATGGTTCTCAGAATGTTAACATAGTCATAAACTAGTTGCTTCAACTAAGATGGTAATAAGGAAAAGAATCACATGGAAGTGGAGCTTTTCTAGAAGAAAGGAACACCTACAAATGTTAAAACACATGGAATGTATCCAGAGCATTCAGGAAACAAAGACTTCAATTGGTCTTAAGTTATGTTAAGAGTTAGGCAACAGAAAAGGAAATGTTTAAAGATATAGCACAGAAATAGTTTATTTTAAAAGAAATTGAAAGCCACTAAAGAACTTTAAACAGGAGAGACATATGATTGATTATATTTAGTATTTTTGAAAACCTACCTCTAGTGGCAAACGGAGGATTTACTAGAGATAAGACAAGAGATACAGATTAAAAACAAAACAAAACAAAACTACTGAAATAGAAATGAAATACTGGGAGCCTGAAATGACAGGAGAGATTAGATAAGAGGAGATTTCTTTAAAAACAACTCAATTAACTAGAGAGTGTGTTGAGGTGGGAGAAATCTAGGAGGACAGGGGTAGATGACAGTGCCATTCAGAGAGAATATGCGGGAGTAGTAGATTTTGCAACACAAATGATGAGGTCAGGCTTGAATCACTTTAGGTTCTTGGGTGATATTTAGGAGTAGGTGGCTGCTTGAAACTCAAGAGCGGTCTACAGTGAAGTCAAGATTTGGAGATCTAAATTCAGTGTTCACTTTTGAAGACTGTAAGATTCTAAATTTTGTAAATTTCCATTAAGACTTTAATTGTTTTTCTTTTCAGAATTTCAGCAAAGAATCACATTCTAGTTACTCCCTTATCCCTACAGCGAAGAATCACATTCTAGTTACTCCCTGTCTAGTTACTCCTTGGATATCTTTTGTTTGCTTTTTTAGTTTGTTTGCATCTATCACTTGTCAGCAGGCCCATATTTATCAGTACACTGATGCTTTCATTTCACTGCTAACTGCATACTTCTAATCACTGTTACTTTTACAGTGACACCAATAAAGCAGATAAGATTTCTAAACACTTTATATCTGAATTGTACTATAAAGAAAGTGGCAAAATCAAGGCCAAAGAAAGGAATAAAAAAATCTCTAGTTGAGCATTAGACCACCAGCTCAACCAGATGACAAAGAATTAAGCTATGATGCTCTACATCATCCATAGTATATAAAAAGTTAATTTAGCTCCTATGTATCAGGAATGCTACCAGCTATCCACCACCTTTGGGAGAACAGAAAAATAATCACTCAAGTCATTTTATGTAGGTCTTAATTCTGTAAAAGTTGTTTTGGAAGGATTACTTGAGATAAATGGATCAAAGGGCAAATGAGAAATCATTTCTATTTGTTTTTGTCACTTTCAATTAACCAATTTATTATTTTCACAATATGGGTAATGATAAAAAATGTCACCCCAAGAAATTTAACAATAAAAAAAAGAAACGTGAAGCAACTAGAGAAGGCTGACATACAAAAAAAATAAGGCTTTCTTCATCTCAACATCTTCCATATATGAGATAATAACTGATAGGCAAAGAGGAGTTCCATGTATTTGCTAGCCCAGACTTGGAGTCCTTAATGTCTATTGGATTTTAGTCAGTGATTAGAAGTATGCAGTTAGCAGTGAAATGAAAGCATCAGTGTACTGATAAATATAGGCCTGCTGACAAGTGATAGACGCAAACAAACTAAAAAAGCAAACAAAAGATATCCAAGACAGACTTGGATCAATAAATACAGGAACAGAAAGTTACATAAACTATAGTGCTACTATATGAAAAGATATCACAGCAAATTGAAACAAATGATGTTAGTAGTGGTTTTGAAATACCAATATTTAAATGCAGTCTTTAGGGCAGTTTAAATATGTAGCAATTCTTTCCCACACACCTCAGCAGAAAGAAGGTATCCACTATTAGAAAAAAATGAAGTTTTAATATTTATGCCATATTCATTAAAAATTGGAAAATTTCGAAAACAGGCAAAATTCTTATGATAAACTCTTTTTATTTAATATTTTTTATTGTTAGACTTTTTGGGGTAACCTTGGTTAGCAAGAATTCCATAGTTCAAGGTGTACAATTCTACAGTGCATTGTCTGTTTGTTGCATTATCTGTTCACTATCCAGAGTCAGTTCTCTTACCATCACCATATACCTGGTTCCTGCTCCCTCCTCTCCCACCCTATCCCTTTTCTCCCATCACATCCCTTTTCTCCCACCCCTTTCCCCCTTGCTCTAAAATAACCATTAAACTATTGATTGTGTCCATGAGCTTTTTTTGTTTGTTTTCTTGTTTTTTTCTTCATTGCTTTCAGTTTTATGTTCCACATATGAGTGAAGTCATATAGTTCTTGTTTTTTGTTTTTTTTCTGTCTGGCTTATTTCACTTAGCATGATGATCTCCAGGTCCATCCATTTTGTCGCAAATGACAGTATTTCATCTTTTCTTATAGCTGAGTAATATTCCATTGTGTATATGTACCACAGCTTCTTTATCCAGTCATCTGTCACAGAGCACTTTGGTTGTTTCCATGCTTGGCCACTGTGAACAGCACTGTGATGAACATTGGGGTACATAAGTCTTTGCAGACTAAGGTTTACAAGTTTTTTGGGTAGATTCCCCAGAAGGGGAATTGCTGGGTATTACAGTAACTCCATTCCCAATTTTCTGAGGAACCTCCACACTGCCTTCCACAGTGGTTGTACCAGTTTGCATTCCCACCAGCAGTGTACCAGAGTTCCTTTGTCTCCACATCCTCTCCAGCACTTGTTATTCCTTGTCTTGTTGATAATAGCCATTCTCACAGGTGTGAGGTGGGATCTCATTGTGGTTTTGATTTGCATTTCCCTGATGGCTAATGAGGATGAGCATTTTTTCTTATGTTTGTTGGCCATTTGCATTTCTTTGTGGGGGAAGTGTCTGTTTAGTTCCTCTGCCCACTTTTTAACTGTTTTTTTTTTGTTGCTGTTAAGTCATACTAGTTCTTTATATATTTTAGATATTAGACCCTTATCAGATGCACTGTTGGCAAGTAATTTTTCCCATTCAGTTGCTTGTCTTTTTGCTTTATTGATGATTTCTTTTGCTGTGCAGAAGCTTTTTACTTTGATATTGTTCCATTTATTTATTTTTGCAATGACTTCCCTTGCCTTTGAGGTCGGGTCCATGAAGTCTTCCTTGAGTCCTAGGTCTAAAAGTTCAGTACCAATGTTTTCTTCTATACAGTATATTATTTCAGGTCTTATATAGAGGTCTTTAATCCACCTTGATTTAATTTTCAAATATGGTGAGAGTTCACAGCTCAAATTCATTATTTTGCATATGTTTTTCCAGCTTTCCCAGCATCATCTACTGAAGAGGCTGTCTTTTCCCTATTGCATATTTTTCTCTTTTTATCAAAAATTATTTGTTCATAAATTTGTGGATTTATTTCTGCATTTTCAATTCTGTTGCATTGGTCTGTGTGTCTGTTTTTCTGCCAATACCAAGCTGTTTTGATTATTGATGTTTTATAGTATAAATTGAAATTGAGGAGTGTGATACCTCCAGCCTTTGTGGTTCCATACAAAGTTGATACTTTTTTTTAATCTATTTCATAAAAACATGATTGTGGGATATTGATGGGAATTGTATTAAATCTGTAAGTTGCTTTGGGTAATATGGCCATTTTAAAAATGTTAAGTCTTCCTATCCATGAACATAAAATTATGTTTCCATTTCTTTGTTTCCTCTTCAATTTCTATCAAAAGTGTCATAGTTTTCTGTGTATATGTCTGTCATGTTCTGTGTTAATTCCCAAGCATTTCATTCTTTTTGTTGAGATAGCAAGAGAAATTGACTTTCTCATTTGTTTTTCTGAAGATTCGTTGTTTGTATATAGGAATGCTGTTGTTTTTTATACATTGATTTTGTACCCTGCGACTTTACGCTGTTTATTATTTCTAAAAGTTTTCTGGTGGAGTCTTTGGACTTTTCCATATGAAGGATCATGTAATATGCAAATAGTGACCAATGTGACTTCTTCTTTCCCAATTAGGATACCTTTTATACCTTTCTTTTGCTCTGGCTACAACTTCCAGTACTATATTGAATAGCAGTGGTGACAGGGCTCATCCCTGTCTTGTTCCTGATTTTAGGGGAATGGGCTTCAGCTTTCCTCCATTCAGTAAGATATTAGCTGAGGGTTTGGCATCTATGGACTTTATTACTTTAGATACTTTCCTTCTATACCCATTTTATTCAGTGTTTTGATCATAAATGGATGGTCTACCTTGTGAATGCTTTCTCTGTGTCCATTCATATAATCATAAGGTCTTTATCTTGTATTTTGTTTATGTGGTGTTATCACATTGATTGATTTTCGTATGTTGAACCACTGTTGTGCTCCTGGGATGAATCCCACTTGATCATGATGTATGGTCTTTTTGATGCATTGTTTTATTCTATTTGCTAATATTTTGTTCAAAATTTTTACAACTGTATTCATCAGAGATATTGGTCTATAGTTTTCCTTTTTTGTGTGTTCTCTTTACCAGGCTTTGGTATTAGGGTAATGTTGGCCTCATAGAACTGAGTTAGGAAGTACTGTCTCATCTTCATTTTTTTGGAAGAGACTAAGGAGGATAGGCATTAATTCTTTGGATGCTTGGTAAAATTTGTCGCTGAGACTATCTGGTCTGTGGCTCTTGCCTCTAGGTTATGGAAATTTCAATTGCATTACTATTGATTGGTCTATTTAGATTATTTAGTTCTTGGTTCAGTCTAGGTAAGTTATGTGTTTCTAAGAACTTGTCCATTTCTCCTAGGTTGTTAAATTTAGTGGCATAAAGCCCCTCATAATATTTTCTTATAATCCTTTGTATTTTCGTGGTTCAGTGGTAATTTCTCTCTCTTCATGTCTAATTTTGGATATTTGTGTCCTTTCCTTTCACCCTTGGTTAGTCTAGCTAGAGATCTGTCAATTTTGTTGACTTTCTCAAAGAATTAGCTCTTTGTTTATAAATATTATCTACTGTCTTTCTGTTCTTGATTTAATTTGGCTCTGCTTTAATTTTTATTGTTTCTTTCCTTCTGCTGACTTTTCTCTCTGTTCTTCTTTTTCTAGTTTTTTTTTTTTAAGATGGAATGTTAGCATGTTTACTTGTGGTTTTTCGTTTTTCCTTTTTTTAATATAGGCCTGTAATGATATAAATTTCCCCCTTATTGCTGCTTTCACTGTGTCCCAATAATTTTGGTATGTTGTCTTTTCATTAGTTTCTATGATTTTTTAATCTCTTCTTTTATTTGTTCTTTTATCCAGTCATTTTTAAATAAACATGTTATTTACTCTCCATGTATATGTGATTTTTTTTCTACTTTCCTTTTACAGTTGATCTCCAATTTTAGAGCTTTGTGGTCTAAGAATACAATTGGCATTATTTCAATCTTTTTGAATTTTCAGAGGCTACTTTTCTGTCCCAGCATAGAGGTCTATTCTTGAGAATGTTTCATGTGCACTAGAAAAGAAGGTATAGCCTCTTTTTGCTGGATGAAGTGTCCTGTAAATATCAGTTATGTCCAATTGCTGTAATGTGTCATTTAGAGCTGTACTTCCTTATTTATTTTCTGTTTGGATGATCTGTTCATGGCTGTTAGGTCTTCTACAATAATTGTGCTTTTGTCATTTTCTCATTTTGTATTTGTTAGTAGTTGCTTTGTATATTTTGGTGCTTCCTGATTGGGAGCATACATATTAATTAGTGTCAAGTCTTCTTGTTGTATTGTGCCTTTTATTACTATGTAATGTCCATCTTTGTCTCGTGTTATTTTTTTTAACCTGAAGTTTGCTTTGTCAGATAACAGTATGGCAACTCCTGCTTTTCTGTGGTTACCATTTGCTTGGAGTATTGTTTCCATCCTTTCACTCTGAGTCTGTGTTTGTCCTTATGGTTGAGGTGTGTCTCTTAGAGACAGCATGAGGATGGGTTTTGTTTTTTTCAATCCAGTCTGCTACTCTGTGTCTTTTTATATGTGAGTTCAGTCCATTGACATTTAGAGTGGTGATTGATAAAGGAGGATTTCCTATGGCCATTACGTCCTTTTTTTTTTTTTTTCATTTTTGTTGTTCCAACTCTATTCCATTTATTCTGATGTTCTGTTTCAGGTCAAAGAGCCTCCTTCAGTATTTCTTGAAGTGCTGGCCTTGTGCTGGCAAATTCTCTCAGCTTCAGTGTGTCTGAGGAAGTCTTTATTTCTCCTTCATATCTGAAGAATAATTTTGCTGAATAATTTATTCCTGGCTGAAAATTTCTCTCTTTTAATGTTTTGAATATTTGATTCTACTCCCTCCTGGCTTGCAAAGTTTCTGCTGAGAAGTCTGATGCCAGCCTGATGGGTTTTCCTCGAAAGGTTATAGTTCTTTTTTCCCTGGTTGCCTTGAGAATTGTCTCTTTGTCTTTGGTTTTTGACATTTTCAGTACAATATGTCTTGGAGAAGATCTGCTAGGATCCAGGTATCTAGGGTACCTATTTTCTTCTTGAATTTGGAGTTACAGATCTTTCGATAGGTTTGGAAAGTTCTATTCTACTATTTGTTTGAGTATGTTCTCTGTAGAGTGCTCTGCTCCTTCTTGTGATCCTATTATCCTGATGGTTTTCCTCAGGGAGTCAGATATATCTTGTAGAGTTCTTTCAATCCTTTTGGTTCTGCATTCCCTATTTTCCTCTTTCTGGGATGTTTCCATGTTTAGGTCTTAAATATTACTAATTCTTTTCTCCATCTGTTTGGCCCTGTTTCCTATGGCAGTTATTTCATTTCTCATTTCTTTTATTGTGTTGTTTATGTCTCGAATTTCCATCTCATTCTTCCTTATAGTTCAAATTTCTTTGTTAAAATGTTCTTTTTGTTCACAGATTTCCCTTCTGAGATCATTCATCTCAGCTGTGTTGTTCTACCAGTATATTTTAATTTCTCTGAGAGTCTTTAGAATGGTTACCTTATATTGTCTGTTACTTAGTTCATGAGCTCTCATCTTTCTCTG